>PVKC010020359.1:0-18658 GCA_004027635.1 Crocidura indochinensis
CGCAGGATGCCCCCGGCCCCCGGCAGCCCCCCGGGAGGCCCAGAGCTCGACGCACCCCCACTTTGCAATGTCCCCCCCGGGCTCGGCCGCGGGCGAGAGCGCAGGAGGCGGCGGAGGCGGCGGTGGCGGCGGCCCGGGGGTCCCCGAGGAGCCCACGGTGACGGACGACGGGCCCGCCCGAGAGGAGGTGAGAGTTGGGGGGCCCCGGCCATGCCACCCCATCCCATGCCATCCCCAGCCAAGCGGCCCCCCAAGTCGGTTCCGCCGCAGCGCAGGCCCGCGCCGCAGTCCCCAGCCCGACCTGTCCTGTCCTCGCTGGCAGGTTTGTTTTGGGGGGGCCCAGCACTTGGAAGGGTCAGGGGTGGACACTCCAGGAACCCCCCAAGCTGGTGGGGTGGGCCTACTTGTCGGGAACCCCACCCAGACATTTGAGGGGGCACCGGGCACCCCCCCCTCCGAGGCCAAGAAGGGAGACTGAGGCAGGTTGGCATCACCTTCTCTCTGTCTTGGTTGGTTTGGCATCGGAGTTTGGGGGGATCCTAAGAAGGTCAAGTGTGCACAGAGGCGACCCTCCCTGCCCCGGGCTTGTAGATGTGAGAGAGCTTCTCTTTACCCACTCCCCAAATTCTTGCACCTTCTTTCCTCCCCTTGAGCCCCAGAACAGTATAGTGGGGGGCCTCTGAGAGATCAAGTACCCAAAGGTAAAAAGGCACTTGCTTACCTTGCATCCATCCCCAGCATCATATATGGTGTGGGCTGACCCCTCTCCCCCACTCAGTGACTTCTAAATGCAGAGCCTGTACACCCCCCAGGTTGTTGCCCCCAAACACACAGAAACCAGGATAGTGTATGTAAAGAAGTTACAGCACAAATACAACCCTCCCACCCCCCCTCCCCAAATCACATGCACATCTGTCTATAGCTTCACACTGCATGGACAGAGGCAGGAATGACTACAAGGTGAGATCTTTTCAGATAGGTCCTCACGCACACCCCTCCAATGAGCCCAAGAGGTGCATTCTGCACCCCCTTGCCTGAGGACAGGACGTCTGAAAGGAACGTGGACCCCAGTTGTTGCCGCTCCTTCATTCCTTGCCCGTCAGATCTCTGCTTGCAGATTTTCTCTTCCTCTGATTTCACATCAGCTCCTGGGTCAGCCGCTTCTTCCTGTGTGTGGCCCTTCGTCCCCTCCTTCTTTTCCTTTCCTCCCCAGCTGACCTCCAGGTTGGACCTGGTGAACTGAGGAAATAAGAAGGGGACTTAATAGGAGGAGGTGCCAAGGTTTCAGAAAGCTAGACAGAGAGGTGGAGTGAAAAGAGCAGGCCACCCCCCAGAACCCCAACTCCAGACTCACTCAATTTAAGTAGCTGCTGGAGCAAACACCGGGGAGGACACCTGGGCCACCAAGAGAACTAGGCTCTGCCCTCGGAGCACCCACTCGAGTGAGGGAACCAGACATGTAAACAACTCATGGAACGATTGTGGGACAGAGGCATGGCAGATGCTGTAACAGGCCCCCGGAGAGCACCACAAATCATTTTGTCTTGACAAATGGCTGGAACGGAAACAGTTTCATGTCTCTTCTGGTCCCTCATGTGTCCCCAGCTTCTCTCCAAGCCAGGCCTCTCCTCTGCCCTTCCCGCTAGCTCCTTCTGCTTGGGAACACCAGGATGGTAGGGTACAGGAGCTGGGAATTCAGGGTATGGAGGGAATGAGATAGACTTGAGGTTTCCTGGGGACCACCCCCTTCAAAAGGAGGTAGTTGACTGTGAGGGATAGAGGTGGATGGGTCAAAAGGAAGTGGCGATTTTCTAGCACTTAGGACTGAAAGAACCTGAAGGAAGAAAGGATCTCCCCAAAGTGGGCAGGTGATGTCGGAGCCCCCTACCCCCACTTTCTGGACTGCCTGGAAGGGGTGGGAGCTGGGGACCTGCCTTGGCTGATGCCTGTCTGTCTGTCCTCCCTCTTTCCCTCATCTGTACCTCTCCTGTTTCATGGTTGTCTGTCTTTGGACTCTGGGTATCATACTGTCCATCTCTGTCATTTTTTGGTCACCGGGTCTTCATCTCTGGCTCTGGCTTCATCATCTCCCTGCCTCTTGGGGAACCTCTCTCTCTCTCTCTCTCTCTCTCTCTCTCTCTCTCTCTCTCTCACTCTCTCTGTCTTCTGTCTCTCTGTCTCTCTGTCTTCTGTCTCTCTCTCTCTCTCTGTTTCTCTGCCTCTGTCTCTATCTCTCCACTTTCTCATATTGGCCTTCCATGATTCCCTTCCCTTGTCCCCATCACTGTGTGATTGATCATTGACTCTCTGCCTCCCTGCTTCTCTCTGCTTGCCATCCCTGACACTGGCCTCTGGCCTCCCTTCCCTGCCATCGTCTCTGCCCTCCGCTGGCTCCTGCCACTCCTCCCTCCCCACTCCTCTCGAACCCTCTCCCACCCCTTCCGAGCAGCAGAGGCCCATCCAGCCCTCTTTCACCAAGTCCCTCTGCCGTGAGTCCCACTGGAAGTGCCTGCTGCTCTCGCTGCTCATGTACGGCTGCCTGGGGGCCGTGGCGTGGTGCCACGTCACTACAGTGACCCGCCTCACCTTCAGCAGCGCCTACCAGGGCAACAGCCTCATGTATCACGACAGCCCCTGCTCCAACGGCTATGTCTACATCCCTTTGGCTTTCCTGCTCATGCTGTACGCCGTCTACCTGGTGGAGTGTTGGCACTGCCAAGCCCGCCATGAGCTGCAGCACCGAGTGGATGTGAACAGCGTGCGGGAGCGTGTGGGGCGCATGCAGCAAGCCACCCCCTGCATCTGGTGGAAGGCCATCAGCTACCACTACGTGCGGCGCACCCGCCAGGTCACGAGGTACCGCAATGGAGATGCCTACACCACCACCCAGGTGAGGGGCTGGAGGGGGAGCACAGGCCAGTCCAGTGGGGAGGGGGTGCCAGGTAGGGTCCTCCCGAGTCCCGTAGACTGCAGTGAGGGCCAATGGGTAGTGAGTGCCACAGGATGTTAGCTTACTAACAGCCAGAACTAGTATCCAGATTGGAGTCAGAGTCCTGGACTCATCTTCAGACTTTTATCTAATCCTCAGAAGCCCCGTGGAGGTAGAGACTTATATCCCCTTTTTGGAGGGTGCAGAGAGGCTAAGTGAAGTTGCCACGAGTCAGCAGTAAGCATGTGGTGGAGCTGGGTTTTGAACCCTGGAAACTGGGCTCCAAGTTAGTGTTTAGGGGTTTGGAGATGGCTTCACAAGCACAGCCTCACAATATTATCTCACCTCTCTAGTGAAGTGTCCACAGGTAAGGAGATCTGAGTTCAGGGACTTGCCCAAGGTATGCAGTTTCTTAGCAATAGCACCAGCACCAAAGTTAGGTGGCTGGCCTTGAAGTCCAAGGGACCCAGAGGTGGAGGCTCAGCTTGTAAAAAGACAGAGAAAGGTGTGGGAGCCCCCACAGAAGATTGAGGCTGATGTCTTTCTGAAAGGCCTTTCCTGAATTTCTCAGAATTAGACTTACTTGGGAGCCTAGGGGAGGTGGTGTGGGGTATTTTCAGCATGAGGGTGACCTCTGGCATAGTATAGGGCCAGCAAGGAGAAACCTGGGGTCAGTGGGAATCCGGTGGAAAGCTGGGCGCTGACTAAAGTCGAATGAGGGAGTTCAGAGATGAAAGCCCCCCGAAAAGGGTGCCTCTGGAGACTCCATTTGGAAGCACTTAGTGTCAGTGGAAAGACAGGCCACTAGTCAGGATGAAGGGGGGGGGCATGGGAGAAGCAGCAAAGGGGGCACAGAAAAAGCTCATGGCAGCGCCTGGCTCTGTCCAAGCACAGTTTAAACAAGTGTAGCCAACACCTAGGGAGGAATTCTTGGCCCGTCTGCACCTTTAAATCCTGGTGGGCACTGCCGGTCTCAGGTTTTCCCCCCTGTAAACCAGATGAGAGGTTGCTGCTGTCTGGCTTGGCTTGCTAGGCCAGGCCAGCATGGGCCTAGGGTTCATTCGGGCCTAGGTAACCAACGGCACACAGTCAGAAGCGACTCCTGCTGCCTTCCCCGGCCGTCGCAGGTCTATCATGAGCGGGTCAACACGCATGTAGCCGAGGCTGAATTCGACTACGCGCGCTGTGGTGTCCGCGACGTGTCCAAGACCCTGGTGGGCCTGGAGGGCGCCCCGGCCACGCGTTTGCGCTTCACCAAGTGCTTCAGCTTCGCCAGCGTGGAGGCCGAGAATGCCTACCTGTGCCAACGGGCCCGCTTCTTCGCCGAGAACGAAGGCCTGGATGACTACATGGAGGCACGAGAGGGCATGCACCTCAAGAACGTGGATTTCCGCGAGTTCATGGTGGCCTTCCCTGACCCAGCCCGTCCACCGTGGTATGCCTGCTCTTCGGCCTTCTGGGCCGCAGCCCTGCTCACCCTGTCGTGGCCACTGCGGGTGCTGGCAGAATACCGCACGGCCTATGCACACTACCATGTGGAGAAGCTCTTCGGCCTCGAGGGGCCCGGCTCGGCCAGCAGCGTGGGTGGCCTGAGCTCCCCCAGCGACGAGCCTTTGCCTCCACTGGCCCTCACGCATCGCCTGCCTCGGGTCAACACGGTGGACAGCACAGAACTCGAGTGGCACATTCGCTCCAACCAGCAACTGGTGCCCAGTTACTCAGAGGCCGTGCTCATGGACCTAGCCGGGCTGGGCGCACGCTGTGCAGGGGGCTACATGCCCACCAGCCGCTACGGTGGGGTGGGTGGCCCGGGTGCAGCAGGAGTGAGTCCCCTGAGACGCAGCTGTGAGCACTGTCAGCGAGCGGCCAGCAGCTCTTCCATCTTCTCCCGCAGTGCTCTGAGTATCTGTGCCAGTCCTCGTGCCGGCCCGGGCCCAGGTTCAGGCCCAGGCCAAGGGCCAGGCCTAGGCCTTGGGTGTACGGGCAGCCGCTTCTCCCTCGGCCGGCTCTATGGTTCCAGGCGCAGCTGCCTGTGGCGCAGTAGGAGTGGCAGTGTCAATGAAGCCAGCTGTCCCACGGAGCAGACGCGCCTGTCGAGCCAGGCCAGCATGGGCGACGATGATGATGAAGACGAAGACGAGGATGAGGAGGTGGCCGGGCCGCCACCGCCCTACCATGACGCCCTGTATTTCCCCGTCCTCATTGTGCACCGGCAGGAGGGATGTCTGGGCCACAGCCACCGGCCGCTGCACCGCCACGGCTCCTGCGTCGAGACCTCACTGTGACTGTCACACTCCCACCCCTGGTTCGAGTCCCACCGTGTCCCTCCCATGCTGCCCGCCTGCCCGTCACCCCAGCTGTGCTCCCTGCTTGGAGCAGGGGGAGTCGTGTGGGGACTGGGCCATGAGTGTCCCTTGGGGTGGACACCCCAGCTTTCTTGTACATAGACCGATGGGTGGGAGCTTCCCATAAGGCCACCCCAGCTGAGGTTCTCTGTGTCCTTCCACTCCCCCCAAGGGCCACCTCTGCTCCCTTTCACGCACACGAAATTTCCCATCTAGCCTTCCAATCTATCTACTACTGACTGTTAACGTGATGGCGACTGGGCTGTGGGGACCTCTATGGGAAGTTGGGCACCCACCTTTCTGTGAATGTGGGCCGCAGTTTGACAGTGTCTGTTTCTGTGGGTCCGAGGCCCCCCTACTCCACTGCCCAGTGTCAGCCCCAGGGCCTTCCTTGCTCTCCTCTCCTAGGGCCCAGCTGGGGCTTCTCTTTGTGCCCCTCCCTTGGCTGCTATTTATCTCCCCAGACACCCCACAACCACTACCACCACCACCCCCAGGAAGCTCTGGTCTTGCAGGCACTGTGCTCTCTGCACACTTACTTCTCCCTCTCCTTGCCTGGCATCTTAGCTCTGCAGATTTGTAGCCATGGCAGAGGAAGGAGGCAAACAGAGGGTGGGTAGGGGCAGTGTACCTCAGTTCTTTCTCTAATGAGCCTCTCCGTCCCCGCTCCTGGACCCACCAGGCCTCTTCAACTGGGAGAGGACTCTCTCCAGAAATCTGAGACACCCCACCCCCACCCCAGGCCCAGGGGGATCAGGGTGATGAGTAGCTGATAGTTCTGAGGAAGGCTGAAGCCTGGTGGGAGTGGAAAAGGGTAGTGCGGGGTAGAATGAAAGGGCTTCCAAAGGTTGGGGGATCTGGGGTTGCCCTTTGTCTCTCTGAAACTTGGGAAGAGCACAGAGATAAGGACTGTGCTTTCCCAGCTGGGAAAACCCTCATTTCTGAGGACAGCAGTAGAGGGGGGGTTCTCTCAGTCTTACCCGGGTATGTACCCCTGTCCTTCCTCACGCTTCCCAGAGGCCTAAACCTTGCTGTGTTCCCTAAGGGTCTCCAAAAAGGCCTCCCCAATCTCCAGCCTCCTGGACTGTACCTCCTGGGTCCTCCTCTCTCTCCACACTCCTCCGCAGTGTGCTTTGGTGTGCATGTCTGTGAACACCCCCTTTTCCTCAGCTCCCCTGGCCACAGGCCCCCTCACCCTCCAGCAGAGTTAGCAAGCACCGGGTGGAGCCAATTCCAGCCGGAGAGGTTAGACCTTGGGTTAAGGGCACTGCTCCCCTATGCTTCTCACTGGGACCCTGGGCCTACACCTATGCAACATCCCTGGCCCCCCTTACCCTGCTCTCTCTTCCAGAGGGGACGTGGAAGGCACAGCTGGTGAGGGACACTCAGTCCCCATGGCCCTCCCAGCCTTGAGCTTTACTTCCGTGAAGATGGATGGGATGAGAAGGAAGGGAGAGGTGGCCCTGGCCACAGAAAGGGTGGTGTGGACTGCCGGAAATAGTTTCCCGACCTGCTGCTTAGCACTGAACCTGTCTGTCTCTTGTGTCCCTGGCAGTCAGAGCACCCCTCTTTCCTCAAAACAGACATCTGTGAGGTACAGGTGGCAAATGGGAGCTTCAAGCTAGAGGCAGCGGGGCTTCTCTCATGGCTTTGAGGAGGGAGGATCCCAGAGCCTACTCTTTCAGGGGCCTTGAGACAAGAAGGGAAAGTGGGGGGACCCTGATTTTGTATTTTTGTTTTTACCTGTTTTGGCCATTTCTACCTAGGTCCTTTCACACAGCCAGCCTCACCTTCCACAAATGCACAGACTTAGAGAAAGAAACCAAGTCTTTGCAAAGTCTATTTTCTTGGTAGCTTTATTGATTGCCAGGGAAAACCAGAGAAATTAATTAGTCTCTAAAATTAAACTTTACACTGAATGTTCTTGTTTCTCTAATTAGAACCTCTGCTAGCAGCTGTGGCTGTGGACGCACCACATACTCAGACATATGTGCACATTCACGCCTACATGTTGGCACCCCAGAGCCGACAGAGGGGGTCAAGCTCGGACAGCCCAGTGGCTCCAACAGGGCCAAATGCCCTTTGGTGCTCTGCACAAGGAGGAGCCCCCAGAGTGCAGGCCCTGTAGAGGCTGTGGTGGCAGTTCATGACCCCCTCTCTTGATGGGTCTTGGGGTTCTGGGTTATCTAAGTTCCAGGAGGAGGGGATCTGGGGTTTGAAGCTTGAATTCATCTAGCAGGGGCAGGGTGGGGTGAGATGCCCATGGGTGTGGAACCGAGGTGCACAGCCACAAAACATTGGGAGGTGCACAGGACACCCAGAATACTGGGTGTCCTAGCGAAGAGGGCTTGTGGATGAGTTGGGCCTGGCCTGGCCGGGGAGAGACAGGTCTGTGTCAATCGAGTGCATCACACAGTGGCCTTTCCGTTGTGATTAATAAGCGCAAAGATTGTATAAATCAAAATGGCGGATAATAAAGTTGCGGATGACGCTGACTTTCCTTCCAGTGTGGCATGTTCCCCATCCTCTCCCTCTCGGGGTGAAGCTCTATAGGAGTGGCCATCAGGCTTATTCCCTCCACTCACCTCTTTCCTCCTTCTAGGTTGGGGAAGGGATCCAGGGGGTGGGCTGGGAGGGTGGGAGAGCCAAGCAGGGAGGGAAGGGTGAGAGTGGGATCTGCCCACTATAGGGGACTATGGAGGAAAAGGGAGTCAAGGAGATTTTTTGGGGGGTTGGTGGGAGGCTCCAATGGCAGCGCTCTTTCCCGTTGCTGATTGCGGTCATTTCTGGGGGCTGGTTCAGTAAGATCCACTTCTGCTGTGAGGACAGGATTCCACTAGGCCCCTTATCTTCCATTTTGTCTTTCCCATATCTTGATTCACAAAACATTCACCCAAAGATATTCTTGCTCCCCACCCCACTCCCAAATTGATGCCTTGTGGCAGGCCTGGCCCTGTCTGTCTATCCTGCAGGGTTCTCGGACTCATTGGTAGTGATGGAGGTCACAAAGAGGCTGGGGTTCAGGGTTCGCTGGCGGGTGATTTCTCGGTTGGCAGCCAGAACCTGGCCAATGAGGTACTCGCTTTCCTGGGCAATTTCGGACAGACGCAAATCAAACTCCAGGAGCGTGTGGTTCTCCGAAAGGCCTTCCAGAAGTTGCTTCCCGCCATCCTGGGAGAGGGGCACAGCAGAAGGAGCTGCTCATTCACCTCCCCACACACAACACATACACACACATACACACACACACAGACACACGCACACACACACTGCCACCCCAGCTTTGGACAGCATCCTTTCTTTTCTTTTTGCTTTTGTTTTTGGGCCACACCCAACACTGCTCAGAAATGACTTCTGGTAGTGTTCAGGGGACCATATAGGATTCCAGGGGTTGAATCCGGGTTGACCATGTGCAAAGCAAATGTCCTACCCACTGTATGATCGCTCCAGCCTACCCTGGCGAAATTCTGTCCTATTCTCTCCCATTGCAAGAAGAAAATGGTGCTCAAGATTCACTAACTTGATTCTTCCACCTCAGTAGACTGAAAACCATGATTGTGTGGTAATGATGGTGTTGTGGTAATAATGGTGTGCCTTGGCTCAGCCCTGTGAATGTGAGTCAAATCTTGCTGGCAGGAGGGAATGATTTCCAGTGAGGGTCTCCCAATGAAAGAGAAGGGTCTTTGGTCTTTTACTACCCTCATCCTGAGTGTGGGCCCATGTGGGGTGTGGGTACAGTAGCCATGCTACAGAGAGGCCCATGAGGCTTGGCAGGGCAGAGCATGGATGGCGTTGAGCCAAATCCAGTTAATCCCTGGCACTGAATGGTCTCCCGAGAGTACAGGTCCAAGGCAAGGATGCTCTCTGAGAGAATGTTCTGTTTGGAGCAGACTGCTGCTGTTCTGAGTTCAGAGTGATAGGGCTTGCATATGCCCAACTTAGGTTCGATCCCCATCACCCCGTATGGTCCCCCACGCCCTGCTAGGAGTGAGATCCCTGAGTGCAAAGCTAGGAGTAAGCCTTTGAACACCCCCTGGACGTGCCCAAAATCAAAGAAGAAAACAAAGCAGTGCTGCTGTTGTATGATCACGACCCAACGGAGTGCTGGAAAATTATGAGGTAAAATGCATTTTTTAAAAAGTGAGGGTGGGGGGCCCGGGAGATAGCATGGAGGTAAGGCGTTTGCCTCTCAAGCAAAAGGTCATCGGTTCGAATCCCGGTGCCCCATATGGTCCCCCGTGCCTGCCAGGAGCACAGAAGCAATTTCTGAGCATGGAGCCAGGAGTAACCCCTGAGCACTGCCGGGTGTGACCAAAAAAAAAAAAAAAAGTGAGGGGGAAGGTCAGAGAGATAGCATGGAGGTAGGGCATTTGCCTTGCGTGCAAAAGGTTCGCATCCGGGCATCTCATATGGTCCCCCGAGCCTGCCAGGATTGATATCTGAGTGTAGAGCCAGGAGTAACCTCTGCGCGTTGCTTGGTGTGAAGTGAAGGTACCTGAGTCCAGGGGTTAGGACACTTGCCTTTGCAAACTGCAAGCCAACTTCAGTTTGAACCCTGGCACTGTATGGCCTCTGAGAGTAGGATCCTAGCTTTATACCATGATCCCCTCAAAATCATAAAAAGTTATTGCTACAACCCTGGTTGGAATCTTGCCACTGCCTATGGTCCCCTGAGTCTCTCCAGGAGACTCGGCAGAATTAGGAATAATCTCTAAACAATACCAGGTGTGGTCTGAAAACACAAAAAATGTTGAGTAGATTATATAGGGTAACATCATGTCAAGAACAGTGAGTGTAAACCTCAAGTTATATAACTTGAATGCACATTCTATCTAACCATTTGTGTAAATTGCCACTTATTATTATTATTATTATTATTATTATTATTATTTTTTTTTTTTGTTTGTTTTTTTTTGGGGGGTAACACCCAGCAGCACTCAGGGGTTACTCCTGGCTTTATGCTCAGAAATTGCTCCTGGCAGGCTCGGGGGACCATATGAGATGCCGAGATTCGAACCACCGACCTTCTGCATGCAAAGCAAACACCTTACCTCCATGCTATCTCTCTGGCCCCACCATTATGATTTTAACTGTTGAGAAAGTCAAAGAGAAGTTGTCTGTTGGAATGAACCCACAGCCCTTTGTGTGTCCTGTGCTCAGTTAGATCACAGCTCTGCCATTTGCTGTGACTACAGGCTCTTCTTGAGCAGTTTAGTAACTTTCTTTGAGATTCAGTTTTCCACTTTGTAAAAAAAAAATACACATCTCAGGGGCTGGAGAGATAGCACAGTGGTAGGACATTTGCCTTACATGCCTCTGGCCTGGGAGGGACTCAGTTTGATTCCTGGCTTTCTATAAGGTCCCCCAGACTTCTAGGGGCGATTTCTGAGTGCTAAAATCAGGAATGACCCCTGAGCGCCACTGAGTGTGGCTCAAAACCAACCAATCAATAAATAAAGTTTAAAAAATATACATCATGGGGTCTGAGAGATAGCATGGAGGTAGGGCATTTGCTTTGTATGCAGAAGGACAGTGGTTCGAATCCCTGTATCCCATGTGGTCCCCTGAGCCTGCCAGGAGCGATTTCTGAGCATAGAGCCAGGAGTAACTTGAGTGCTGCTGGGTGTGACCCAAAAACCAAAAAATAAAAAAAAAAAGCCCAAAACCTAATCCCCCCAAACATCATGGGGCTGGAGTGGAGTGGTGGTGCAAGCCGTAAGGCATCTGCCTTGCCTGCACTAGCCTAGGACAGACTGCAGTTCGATCCTCCGGCATCCCATATGTTCCCCCAAGCTAGGAGCCATTGATTTCTGAGCACATAACCAGGAGTAACCCCTAAGCATCACCGGGTGTGTCCCCAAAACAAAACAAAACAAAAAACACACTTCTTGGGCCAGAATGATAATATAGTGAGTTAGATACTTAGCTTGTTCACAACCTACTGGATTCCATCCTAGCACCAGGTATGGTTCCCCAAATCCCTCCAGGGACAAATCCCCACACACAAAGTCAGGAGTAAGCTCTGAGAATCACCAAATATGACCTCAAAATAAAGAAAAATTATACACATCTTGGGACTGGTGAGTCCTCTTGAGTGGTTGAGACAGGCTTAACCTGTGCAAGGAGCTGAGCTCAATTTCATATCACTTCATGCCTCCCACTTTCTCACTAGCCAGTGAATGTGGCTCTGGAGTATCATTGGCCTGACTGCCAGTCCATAAAAATAAGAAAAACAGGGTCCCGGGAGATAGCATGGAGGTAAGGCATTTGCCTTTCGTGCAAAAGGTCATCGGTTCGAATCCCGGTGCCCCATATGGTCCCCCGTGCCTGCCAGGAGCAATTTCTGAGCATGGAGCCAGAGTAACCCCTGAGCACTGCCGGGTGTGACCCAAAAAGAAAACAAACAAAAATAAGAAAAACAATGGGGGCTGGGCAGTGGCACTGGAGGTAAGGTGCCTGCGCTAACCTAGGACGGACCTCGGTTCGATCCCCCGGTTTCCCATATGGTCCCCCGTGCCTGCCAGGAGCGACTTCTGAGCGAATAGCCAGAAGTAACTCCTGAGCGTCACCAGGTGTGGCCCAAAAACCAAAAAAAAAAAAAAAAAAAAAAAAAAGGCCGGAGAGATAGCATCGATGTAGGGCGTTTGCCTTGCATGCAGAAGGATGGTGGTTCAAATCCCGGCATCCCATATGTCCCCTGTGCCTGCCAGCGGCGATTTCTGAGTGTAGAATCAGGAATAACCCCTGTGCGCTGCCCAGTGTAACCCCCAAAACAAAAACAAACAAACAAAAAATAAATGCCAACAGGCAGAGCTGGAATTGGAACTGGGTAAAGTCTGAACTCTTTTCCAATGCTATCCTGGAGCAGTTACATTTCATCCACACCTCTGAGGCCTCAGGGCCCCCTCCTGGGTTCCACCTGCCCCAGAAAGAGTGACTCACCACCCCGATGTTGTTGCAGGATAGATTGAGGCTGGTGAGTGTGGTGTTGGTGGAGAGCACCTGGGCGAGGAGCGTGGCCGTGGTCTCAGACAGCTCATTGCTCCCGAGATGCAAAGTGGTCAGGCATGTGTTCGTCTGCAAGGCATGGACCAGTGCCTGGCCGCCTTCATCCTCCATGTAGTTGAGGCGCAAGTTGAGGGAAATAAGGTTGGTGTTGTGAGCCAGGGCATGAGCCAGCGCCTGGGCGCCAGATGTGCGCACCTGGTTGTTGGCCAGGTTCAGCACCCGCAGGTGGCTGTGACTCATCAGTTTGGCGGCAGCCCGTGCCCCTCGGTCCCCAATGAGATTGTGTGACAGGTCCAGTTCCTCCAGAGCTGGGTGGTCCAGGAGGCTTCGAATTAGGATGCGTGACTTGTCATCGTCCACCTTGCTTCGGGTCAGCCTGAAAATCTGTGGGAAGGAAGAAGATCTATAGTGCTCTTTTTTTGTTTTTTGGGTCACACCCAGCAGAGCTCAGGGGTCACTCCTGGCTCTACACTCGGAAATCGCTCCTGGCAGACTCAAGTGGGGGACCCTATGGGATGCCATACGGGATTCGAGCCACCATCCTTCTGCATGCAAGACAAACACTCTACTTCCATGCCATCTCTCCGGTGCCTTTCTGCCACACAGGGCCCTGATATCCGAAAGTTGGGACCTGGCTCTTGTGCACAGTGAAGAGGCTGATCCAGGATGGGCTGAGTTGGTCAGAAGCAGTGGCAGTCAAAGGAGAAAGCTGCCACTTATTGAACAATTACTATGTGTGGGGTGTTGCCATGTATAGTAATTATTATGTGCTGGAACATTTTGTGACCATTAGTTCTAATCCTTAGCATCCCGATAGGGTTGAGCAAGTTCTGTCCAGTTTACAGATTAGAAAGGGAGGCATAGGGTACATCCATCATTTACTCATAATGATTAAGCTGGAGAGGCGTAATCTTTTCTTTTTCTTTGTTTTGTTTTGGGGGCCACACCCTGTGATGCTTGTTCTGTACTGAGGCAGGGGTTCAAAAATGACCCAAGACCATTGAACTGTCTCTGCTCTGAGTCCTGAGAGGTATCTCAGTGAGAGATGCCCCCTAATTTTTGTTGGATTGATTTTGTTTTACTTAGGGATGAGGGAGGAGGAAGGAGTGGAAATGAGGCATTTTTGCTTTGTGGCACCTAGAATTGAGCCCAGAGTCTCAAATTATCCAATGCCTATATCTGTACTTTATTACTGATCCATGTCCCCATCATCCTCTGCTAGAAATGTGCCCTGCCCTCGGTTGTGTGATGCAATTCTACGTTGCTCTGAATTCCTATCTGGTGTTCCCTCTTCACCAAGAGTCCTTGGGACATACTTAAATGAAATATTTTGTTGTGTATGTAAGATTCAAATTTAACTTTTTTTTTTGGTTTTTGGGTCACACCTGGAAGCACTCTGGGGTTACTCCTGGCTCTACACTCAGAAATCGCTCCTAGCAGGCTCGGGGGACCATATGGAATGATGGGTCCTTCTGCATGCAAGCAAGCTGCATGCAGCCCTACTTCCATGCTATCTCTCCAGCCCAGACACTGTGTGCACTTTTCCTTGAGAGCCCTGACAGCCTGATCTTAGTTGCAGTGTTGTGTTTCTATGCTGATTGACTCGGGCCTTCAGTTCCAGTGACGGAGGGCACATATGGACTGAATTCAGGCATGGCTGCATATTCAGCACCTAGGACAGGGGTGTGCATGCTCAGGAAGGTACACATGGATACCAGGCAGTAGTGGCATGTAATTCATCTTGCTACTGCCAGATCCTCAGCTCAGGGCAGGGTTCAGGAGACACACTTGGTCAACAGAGGAGAAGGAAGTGGGAGGATGACAACAGTGGAATGGAGTGGGGAGCAAAAGGACAGTAGAGGGGATCAAAGAGACTCTGGAAAGGGAGGTGGGGTGGGTGGTACCTTGAGGGTGGAACATGTTTTAACAGTTGCTGCCAAAGAGTGGCAGTCACGGAAGGTGAAGAGAAATAGGTTCCACTCAAAGTTCATGCCACAGTCCTTCACGCCGTATACCAGGTCCAGCTCTTCCAGGTGGCTCAGGCTGGCCACCAGCGGCCCTAAGGAGTAGTGGTCTGTGATGGGCTCCTCCGTGTCCCCCTCACTGCCTGAGTCCGTCTGATCGCCGTTTCGCAGGTGGCGTGGGAGCTGCACAGGTGGAAGGAACTGGTCCACGCGCAGCCGATACACGTAGTCCTTGCAGAAGGGCAGCAGGTCAAGGATGACATTGGGGTCCGTGGTGCCTGGGATGAAGTGTGTCAGCAGGTTCTCCAGATGCCTCTCAAAGAACATGTGCTTCCAGCTGTCTCCATGGCGGGCTACGTGGCATACCTGCCATCGCTTCATGCAGCAGCGCTGCCAATAGTCCTCATCGTCGATGAGGTTGGCGGTGATCGAGAGTGGTAGGTCGGGCGGCAGGTAGCTGAGGACCTTCTTCTGGTACTCTGGGGGCAGCTCCTTCAGGATGGGGTTGGCTTTGAAACAGGAAGGACAGATGGACTCTCAAGGCTTGGGACCACACACCCCAGTTGGGCATGCCCTGGGCCTGCCTTCCAGCAAGAGGCAACCCTTACTCTTTGGGAGAATTGACGCAAAAACAAGGACACAAAAACCTGGCTTTGGGATATCCCTGCAGGGGTACATCTTAGCGCCTCAGGGTCCTGTCCCCCACCCTTGAGGAAGATGCTCAGGTCCTGCCTTCTGTGACTAGTCTTGGGGTGGGGAGGAGAGACACCCAGAGCAATAGTCTAAGATTGCCGTATAGCTTGGTCCCTGCGGAGCCCTCATTACTCAGGCAGTTCTCAGGGGGCACATGGGGCTAAATCCTACAAGCTGGGGAAACCCTTGTGATGTTGAAGTCTGAATCCAGGTTGAATGTAAGGCAGGAGCCTGAACCTCTTTGGTCTCCATCATCAGTGATCATTCAGTCTGATGGAAGAGAGAATATCTGACTTCAGAGTTTCCCAATTTGATATATATATATACATACATATATATATATATATATATATATATATATATATATTTTAGTTTTTTTGCCATACCTAGTGGTGCTCAAAAATTATTCTTGATTCGGTGCTCAAAAATTATTCCTGGTTCTGTGCTCAAAAATTCTCCTGGAGGGGGCCAGAGAGATAGCTTTGCATTCGACCGACCCAGGATGAACCTGGGTTCAAATCCCGGCATCCCATATGATCTCCTGAGCCTGCCAGGAGCGATTGCTGAGTGCAGAGCCAGGAGTAACCCCTAAGTGTCGCTGGGTGTGGCTTCTCAAAAATCCAAAATGTAAACCAAACAAAGCAAAAAGATTCTCCTGGTGGACTCAAGGGACCACATGGGACAGAATCCATATTGACAACTTGCAAAGGCTAGCACCCTAGCCTCTATACTATCTCTTTGGCTCTCTCCCAAATTTATTGAATTTCATTTAATTTCATTTTCAAAACAACAATCACAAGGGGCCGGAGAGATAGTATGGAGGTAGGGTGCTTGCCTTGCATGGAGAAGGATGTTGGTTCAAATCTTGGCATCCCATACGGTCCCTTGAGCTTGCCAGGAGTGATTTCTGAGCATAGAGCCAGGAGTAATCCCTGAGCGCTGCTGGGTGTGACCCAAAAACCAAAAACCAAAAACCAACAATCACTAAAGGTTTAGAGGGACCAGAGAGGTTGTAAAGGTGATAAGACACTTGCTTTGCATGTGACTGGCCCTGGTACAGCATAGACCCTCCTGAGCATCACCAGGAGTGATCCCTGAGCATAGAGCCGGGATAAACCCTGAGCACAGCTAGGTGTGGCCAAACTCCCTCCTCTCAAGTTTTTTTTTTTGTTTGTTTTGTTTTTTTATTTTTGGGCCACACCCGGTGACGCTCAGGGGTTACTCCTGGCTATTCGCTCAGAAGTCGCTCCTGGTGGCAGGCACGGGGGACCATATGGGGAACCGGGGAATCGAACCACGGTCCGTCCTAGGTTAGCGCAGGCACCTTATCTCCAGCGCCACCGCCCGGCCCCTCCTCTCAAGTTTTAAGATAGTAATTTATTTGTTTATTTATTTATTTACTTATTTATTTATTTATTATTTACTCAGGGATTACACCTGGTTCTGCACTAAGAAATCACTCCTGGCAGGCTCAGGGGATCATATGGGACGCTGGGAATTGGACCAGGGTCCATTCAGGGCTGGCCACATGCAAGGCAAATGTCCTACCACTGTGTTATCTCTCCAGCCCCAACACAGTGTTTGAAAAGCTGAAAATACAAAAGGAATCTAAACAGGGCTGGAGAGTGAGAACAAATGACTGAAGCATGTAAAAGGCCATTGTTCAATGCCTAGCACCGCAGGGGCCCCTGAACTCCCCAGCGTCACTGGATATGTCCCTCACTTCAACCAAACATAAGAGAAATAGAACAAGAGTGCACTAAACTAAAGGGAAAAACAGGAGAGGAGACAGCACACCACTGGAATTATACCCTTTGGGTGGGGCAAGGTGCCAGAGACCAGATTCGGGGTCCTCAGAGGGAAGGGCCAGGGTTTTTTGGAAAGGAATAGCCTTTATAGAGCACAGAATATGGAGGCAACCAAGGCTCTGGGTGGAAGAGGAGTTGACTCAGCGTGGGCTGGAATGAATGGGAAAAGTGAGGAGACATTGCATGTGGGTGTCTAGAGTGGGGACAGAAGGAGACACTTTTTGGTCCCCAATGGATAGGAAGGTGAGAGGGACTGAGGGACAGAGGGAGGAGGTCCCACTTCCCACCAGAGACTCCCGACTTTCTCCATCATCCCAGGTCAGGGCCCGACTTACTCTGGAAGTTCTCGACGATATGCTTGATGCAGAGCTCCGTGAGGTAGGGCACGATGGCCAGGGTCCACTCGGGATCCTCAGAGATGATCCTACGCATCCGGTGTGTGGCTCCAGGCCGGGAACCCTTCCGAGATGGAGTAGAAGGACCCCCTGCTGACTTCAGGGTCTGTGGGGTCGGGCCAGTCGCTTGGCTGCTGCTGACAGTGGGACGGCTGGTGGACGAGGAAAGCGATGTCCTCTTGGAATCCTGCATGTCGGGGGACTGGCAACAAGGCCTGTGGCCCCTGGGCTAGGAAGCTTCTCAGACTGGCCGTCCTTGATACTGGGGGCACCTGGAACAAGAGGAGATGGGGAGAGGTAGATGTTGCCCCAGTGACTTGGGGTTTGGTGTGCACATTTGGCTGTACACTTGGCTTGCATACGCCTTAGTTGGGGGTGAATATTCCCATGGCAATTCAGGTGGCTCACCAGGGCAGTTCTTGAGTGGCTCTAAGAAGTCACACACTTGGTCTCAGACATGCCAGGCAGGTGCATTCACCAGCTGTGTTATCTAGAGGTTTATTTGTAGGGTAAGGCTGAAGGTGCAAAGCTCACAACTAGCTGTGTGGTTCCGGGCATGTTGCCGGTTCTCTTCTGTGAGATCACTACCCTCAAAATGAATGCGATTTGTAGATATAAATATAATACTACATCCAAAGTGAAATGAGACCATTCCTGGGGTTTCGGGATGGCAAGGATCTGGATCTCCCACATGAAAATCATGTTCTTTAGCCCATTGAGCTATCTACCTGGCTCCTAACAGTTCTATTTGTATTGTTAGTTGCTTTTGTGGGCTTTTTTTTTGGGGGGGGGGTCACACCCGTCAGTGCTCAGGGGTTACTCCTGGCTCCATGCTCAGAAATTGCTCCCAGCAGGCACGGGGAACCATATGGGGCACCGGGATTCGAACCGATGACCTTTTGCGTGAAAGGCAAACACCTTACCTCCATGCTATCCCCCGGACCCCGGGCTTTTTTGTTTTATTTATTTAGTTTGGTTTTTGGGCCACACTGGCAATGCTCAGGGATTACTCCTGGCTCTGTGTTTAGAGGAGGCTCTGCAGGCTCAGGGGACCATAAGGGATGCCAGTGATCAAACCTAGGTCTGTCCTGGGTTGGCAGCATGCAAGGCAAACACTCTACTGCTATGCTATCGCTATGGCCCCCTTTTTTTTTGCTTTGTTTTGTTTTTGGGCCACACCCAGTGATGCTCAGGGGTTACTCCTGGCTATTCGATCAGAAGTCGCTCCTGGCAGGCACGGGGGACCATATGGGGAACCGGGGGATCGAATTGTGGTCCGTCCTAGGTTAGCGCAGGCACCTTACCTCCAGCGCCACCGCCCGGCCCCCTATGGCCCCTTTTTTTGTGGGGTTTTCGGTTTGGAGGATTTTTGGAGGGCCATATTTGGTGGTGCTCAGGGGTTATTCCTGGCTCTGAACTCAGAAATCATGCCTGGTGGGCTTCAGAGTCCATATGGGATCCTGGGTTTCAAACCTGGGTCGGGGGCCTGGGTCAGTGGCACAGCGGTAGGATGTTT
>PVKC010020360.1:0-18659 GCA_004027635.1 Crocidura indochinensis
CCTGTACTCTAGACAGGCTCTCCATTTCCCTCATAGGTGCTCATTTTTAGGACAGTTCAAAACGTAGTTATTTCTCTAACTAAACTCATCACTCTTTGTGGTGAGCTTCGTGAGGTGAGCTGGAACTTCCAGCTCTTTTCTCTTTTGTGTCTGAAAATTATTATTATTGCAAGAATGTCTTTCATTTTTCTTAAAACCCATAGATGAGTGATACCATTCTGCATTTTTCTCTCTCTCTGACTTATTTCACTCAGCATGATAGATTCCATGTACATCCATGTGTAGGAAAATTTCATGACTTCATCTCTCCTTACAGCTGCATAATATTCCATTGTGTATATGTACCACAGTTTCTTTAGCCATTCGTCTGTTGAAGGGCATCTTGGTTGTTTCCAGAGTCTTGCTATGGTAAATAGTGCTGCAATGAGTATAGGTGTAAGGAAGGAGTTTTTGTATTGTATTTTTGTGTTCCTAGGGTATATTCCTAGGAATGGTATAGCTGGATCGTATGGGAGCTCGATTTCCAGTTTCTGGAGGAATCTCCATATCGCTTTCCATAAAGGTTGAACTACTTAAAGTTGATATTTAACTTTTTAAAGGTATCCTTGAGAGTCTAGAGATAGCAAGTTAAAGCATTTGCGTTGCATATGGCTAACTTGGGTTCATTTTTCAATAACTTAATGCTCCTCTAAACTTCACAAATAGTAATTCCTGACCAAAGAACCAATAGTAAGCTTTGATCAAAACTATCTCACTCCACAGAAACTGGCACACATCACAAAGAACAAGAATATTCACTGCTGTCATGGATATAGGAAGAAAGGAATTCTCACTGCTGGTGGGAATGCTGTTTAGTACAGCCTTTCTGGAAAACAATATGGATATTCCTTAAAAAACTGGACATCAAGCTACCATGTGATACAGCAATACCATTCCTGGAGATATATCCCAGGATTACAAAAACACAATACAATAATGCCCTCCGCACTCCTGTGTTCATAGCAGTGCTATTTACAATTTCAAAATCTGGAAACAAGCCAGATGCCAATGGATGACAATGGATGAGTGGCTAAAGAAACTGTGGTACATATACACAATGGAATACTACACAGCTGTTAGAAAAAAATAAAGTCAAGAAATTTGCCTATATGGATGGATATGGAGACTATTATGTTAAATAAAATAAGGAGAGAGATAAACACAGAATAATAACACTCATCTGTGGGATTTAAGACAAATAAAAGACAATATGGATGCGGACCAGAAGGACCAGCCCATGATGTGAAGCTTACCACAAAGAGTGGCAAGAGCAGTTAGAGAAATGACTACACTAACAACTACCATGACAATGATGAGAGAAAAACAAAGTCTGTCTCAAAGATAAGGAGAGGATAGGGGAGGGAGAAATGGGGTCACTGGCAGTGGGATAGATGTACTGGTGAAGGGGGTGGGCATTTTATGAATGAAACCTAATTACGAACAAGTTTATAACCCTGGTGCTTAAATAAAGAAATTACTTTAATCAAAATAAATAAATAATAGAGAAAGAGAAAAAGGAGCCAGGTTTGAGAACGCCTGGATGTATTCTCAGAGGGAAAAAAAAAAGATAACTTCATTCGGCTGGAGAGATACTTTAGGAGTGCTTGCCTTGCCTGCAGCCAACCTGGTGTGGCAACCCCTTAGACAGTCGGACCACTCCTGAGCAGAGAGCCAGTAATAGTCACTGGAAATCATAAATAATAACAACAACAACAACAACAACCAAAACCAAACCAACAATGAAAAAAAACTCCAAAAAATACCCAAACAACAATGAAACCAAAAAAAAAAAAAAATCCAACCAACAACAAATAAATGAGAGAAATAAAAAATAACCATGTCAAACAGAATCAGAATTTAGAATCCTATCAAGTTCATTTTGATTGCTTCATTACCAAGATGTCTTTTCTGATCATGCGACATTCTCAACACACACACAAACATGCTTTGATTTTTGTCTTCCTTTAGGAAGTTCTTTAGATGCTAGGCCTCCTCGAATGCCTACTCCATTTCTCTGCTATCTTTTTATCCCAACTGCTCCAAGACTTATGTGAATTCACTCTGCTTTCTCATTATATACTCCCCCTCTAACCTACTCTCTTTGTCATTTTGGGTACTCCTCCAGTGGAGGCCACCCACAGCTCTCGTGTGAACACACCCAAGGTTGAATGCTCTTATAAAACCCCATCAGTATTAGATGCAGACAACTGTCCCTTCCTCTTTTGCTATAGTCTCAAAGGAAGACACAGCCAGAATTGAGATCTATTGTCTGGTGTCTCCTCTGCACCCTGCACTATGATTGTAATCAGGATTAGAACACTTAATATTTACTTAATCAGGATTAGAATACACTTGATCTTATACTGCTCCCAACTCTTTAATCCTAGGAGGATCTCTCAATTGGTTTAATGTACTTTTTCTTCTTACCAAGACATAGGATTCAATCCTTGACTCTCATATCTTTTTATTTTTTTAACTTTTTATTTTGGGGTCACACTGGGCTGTGCTTAGGGATTAGTGCTTGCTCTGTGCTCAGAGGTCATTCCCGGTGGTGCTTAGGGAACCATATAGAATGCCCGGGATCAAACCTGGGTTAACTACATGCAAGGCAAAAGCCACATCCTCTGTGCTATTGCTCTGGCCCTTTGACTCTTCTTAGCCTACACTTATTATCTAATATTCCAATTGCGTTCTTTGGACTAACATTGAAAAAATCGTTCCCAATTTCTATTTCTGTCTTCATCTTTTTTGTGTGATTTTTAGGCTTACATATCCAACCACCTACTTGACACTTTCAACATGGATATGTCTGCACCCACATTCAAACCTACAATGTAAGAATCCTCCCTTCAATATATTATCTCTTTATTTTTTTTCTCCTTTTCTGTGCTATGGATTTCTTGGATAGTCAGCAGAAGGAATGGAAACATTGCCAGGCTCATCTGCCTTTCCGTTTCTCATTGAACTGTGTTCTTCTAAAGAAGTGAAGAGATGGGACTTGGTGCAAAGAACAGATCGTGAAGATCTCAGTCAGATACCTGGGACCATGAGGTCCCTGAGGATCACCGCTGTTGAACCGAAGGTCACAGAAAACTGTTAGTGTGGTCCTAATAATCCTCAGTATCCCTGAATCTAAACAGTACTATGTCCTCAGACCCTCAACTTACTTGCCTGTCTAGTTTTGGAGCTTCCAAAGAAGTGGAGTGTAGTGACTATGAAGGTAGGAATGTAGAAAATGTTGCTCCTATTGAAGTTACTCCCTTGGTGCCAGAGACTCCTGTACTCATCAGCAAAGGTATCCACTATGGCTATTGTCTTTGGATAGATGACACAAGGTCTAAATTCACTGTACCCAGGAGCAGTGGCTGAACTGCTCTAACTTGTGCCTCCCAAGAACTCTAATCTTGCTTCTGTGTGTGTTCAGTTCCCTTTATGAACTATATTCCTGTTAAGAACATCAGTCTGGCTTCTGTTTTCCTGCAGGTACTCTCACTGATGGGGTCCCCTATCTCTTCAGTTAGTATCAATGTGCACCCATTTCCCCCCAAAATTAGACTTTTCTTTCTCTCTTACAATGATGGGGAAACTAAGAGTCATTCGAAGCCATGTGTCCTTGAAAGATGCCATTGAAGAGGAAGCTTCATGCCCAATCCCAGGGGATTTGGGGGACAAGGGTCTGGAAGCAAATGCAGACACAAGAAATAATTCATACATGATTAAGGAGATAAAGCAGGTTGGGGAATTTTACTGCAAGCCTTCTGCTCCTAACAAGCAGATAGCTCTGACGTGGGAAACAGAAACTGCAAGCAGCTTCTTCCTGAGACCAGGGGGCTTTATTGGGAACCCAAAGACCACAACCAGGGAAGGATAATAGATGATGTAAGGCACCAATACAAAAGGCATTTCAATATAAAGGTGCTTCCATCCAAAGGGAGACAAGTACCAACAAAAGGAATTGTCCTGAATAGAGTGAAGACCAGTTATTCCAATAAACCAAGACCTAGGACGTTCAGAGCTGTAAAGTTCCTAGAAGCTGAGATGAAACTCTTGTCCAGATCTCAGTCCTTAGCCCTAAGCTCAGTGAAAGAAGCAATCACTGCTCCCTATTTTATGACATAGAAGAATATAGGTTGGGGTGTCACCCAGGTGTAGGTGTATCCATGAGCATCATCTTCCTATCTGAGAAATTTATCTTTAGATTCTCAAACTTAAGATGAAGCCCTAGTCTCCTTGCCAAATAGTCCCTCCTTCTCTCCTTGATGTCTGAGATTCCCCCATGCAGGACCACATCCCAATCCTGCACCATGCTCCTTTAGAACTTAAAGCAATGTGGAGTCTCCAAACCCACATCATTTCATTGCTTTTCCCTTTGCTGAAGCTGCATGATGCTGTTTCAATGACTTAGCAAGATCATAAAGAATTTGGAACGTGGGGGATGCCTCCTTGTACCCTGAAAATTTACTTCTCAGAACAAAAATATTAGAATCATCTTGGGTCTTTGTTGTTCTCCTTCTACTCTACATTTAATTCGGCAAAAGGTCAGGTTCACCAATAAGATCCAAATTCCTTTAGGTCTCAAAACTCTAACCCTAACTTAAATTCTTCCAAAGCTCTCTGCTCTTGTAGTATTGATCATATTGCTTTACAAGATGAGCCAAGTTAGCTCCTAACCTCTTGTATCAAATATTTTTTTTTTTGGTTTTTGGGCCACACCCAGTGACGCTCAGGAGTTACTCCTGGCCATGCGCTCAGAAGTCGCTCCTGGCTTGGGAGACCATATGGGAAACCAGGGGATCGAACCGCGGTCCGTCCTAGGCTAGCGCAGGGAAGGCAGGCACCTTACCTCCAGTGCCACCACCAGGCCCCAAATATTTTCTTAATCTAAATTACTTCTTCTCTAGGACTTTCTATGATGTCTTTTTGCATTTTATTCAGATTTCTGTACCAAAATCATTTTCTCTGTGAACACTACGCAGACAGAATGACTGTTCATCTAAAATCACTCTTACATGGGGTTAAAGAAATGTACAGCAGGAAATGAGCTTGCCTTGCATAGAGCTGACCCAAGCTCAATTTCCAGTGCCTCAGAAGTCGCCTGAGCACCTCCAGGAGGAATTCCTAAGAACAGAGCGAGGAGTAAGCCCTGAGTAAAGTCAGGTATATCCCCAAAACCAAAAATAAATTCTATAACTACTCTGTCCCTTTTCCCTCTGTGTTTTCTTCATATCATATGTTCATAACAAGAAGGCTTGAAAGGGGCCGGGCGGTGGCGCTGGAGATAAGGTGCCTGCGCTAACCTAGGACGGACCACGGTTCGATCCCCCGGTTCCCCATATGGTCCCCCATGCCTGCCAGGAGCGACTTCTGAGCGAATAGCCAGTAGTAACCCCTGAGCGTCACCGGGTGTGGCCCAAAAACCAAAAAAAAAAAAAAAAAAAAAAGAAGGCTTGGTTACCTGCTTCCCCACTATAAGCCATTGCTTGGAACTGTACCTCCCACACACATAATACATTTTTATTAAATATGACTGTACAGATTGATTTTCTTGCTCCTCTGTTTAGAGGCATCAACTTGGACATAAATGTTTGTTTGTTTTCAATCTCCCTCAACCATAACATCCAGCAGATCCTGGGAACATGTTCAAGAAAACTTCAGTATCACAGGTTGTAGGGGATGGAGGCCTTGAAATAAGAAATTTCAGTTTATGATCAGACCTAAAAAACCCAACCCAAAGTCAATGACAGAAGAATTAAGAGACCCAAACTACAACAAGCTACACATAAAAGGGACTTGTTACACTAGCAGTCTAGGGGGCTAAGGATGGAGGTATGGGATGCTTGTTAAGAATGATGGTGAAGAGAAGTTAACATGGCTGGTGGGAATTGCCCTAATTTACTGTCACTATGCACCATAAATACAACTGTGAAAGATTTGTAATTCACATTGGACTCAGTAAAAATCACAGAAATAAAAAAGAAATTACATTTTAAACATTCTTAGGAAGCATGTTCTCTGTGCTTAGGGCTTATAAAGTTAGCTACAATACTTATAGTTCTTCCATATATAACATTATTAAATTGATGGGTATACTCTACACTTTCCTGAAAGGACTCTGTTTAGAAAACCAAGCCCTGAGAAGCAAATATAAATATCATATGTCATGAGTCAATATATTATGTGTCAATGTTATGCCCTATATGTATAATATCCTGGTTAATGGAGAGTCAATGGAGAGCAGAGTGATGGAAAATTATAAGTTAAGAAGTAAAATGATGTCAAGGCTAACGAAACTTATTTGACTGCCAATTCTTCTGACTTGGTGGAATTATTTCTGAGAAGTCAAAATTAGCAGAGGAGATTTCAAAGGCATTGAACAAGAATCTCAGAATGAAATGTATGAGCCATGACCTTCAAGCACTGGTAAATAATGATACATTTGCATTTAATGATCTACCACCACCACCAAGAGTGTGATTGCTTCCATATGATAGCTCCTTGCCACCAGGATGCTAAACTGCATCCATCAGCTTGATTACAAGTGATCTCACAGGGTATGGCTGCAATGATTGGAGGGTATTATAGCTCCTAGGCAAGAGGGAGGAGAAGCTTACTGCAGAAAACATTCACTTAAATGCCCTTTGACCTGAGCAAAGAAACAACGCAAAACTGGACATAACAGCAATAATAATGGAAATTATTTATTTCATGTCCTTCGCAGAACCAAGGTGATGATTTTTCTTGTCTCAGTTAAGGCACCATTCAACTACTTAAGTTATTTTCCATCAATTGGAGGCAAGCAATAGGTCAACCAGGTCTGTTCTGAGGCAAGCACTTCCTGAATGGCAGAAGCTTTGTCAAACACTTAGCCCATCTGAACTCATTAATTTTCAAAGTCAGCAGGCTATAGGCATTATTATTTTCCTCCTCTTTACAGAGAAGGAAACTGAAATCTATCAAAATTAAGTTACCTCCACAAAGCCTACTGCCAAGCATCAGAATTCTGATTTGAACCAAAGGAGTCCGAGTTCAGTGCCTCTACTCTTAGATATTCCAATGGCAGGAGTGGAATTTGCAAGGAAACAAGATGAAATTTTTGTTTAGAACAATTTCTTTGGAACAACATATAGGCTAAAGCATGTAGCCAATGATTAATTAAGCCCTTATATAAGTACATCACATGTCTTTATTTTAGAGTTAAAAGAGTCATGGTAGAAGTGGAAGAGCAGAATAAAGGGGCTCCAGATTATCCAGTTAAATTCAACTGGTCATTTTCAAGTGGTCATTTTCTATCTCACCCACATGTCAGATAATGGACATGGCTAAGAAATGGAGACAGTAGCACACAGTAAGGGGGAACTTCCTCTTTGACTTCCTCATTTGTCCAAAGAGGTATCAGGAAAAGGAACAGTTCTCATACAAATCCATGTGGCCAGAGAATAAAGGACAGTCAAGGGAACAAAGATCAGCAGGCAATGGGCATTAACAGGCAGGTCACAGAGCCCCAGTAACAGACCAGCAGCCCTCAGACCAGTAACACAATGGGAAAATGGAAGAGAGACACTGGAAAGGTCAGAGGGGAACAGGATACATGACATCATACATTGGAAGAAAACTGAGAGATAAGACAGGGCCTGGGAGGTGCAGAGGAATATCTAGAACTACCCACTTAAAGTGTATAATAAAGAAATGTTAATATCATAAACATTAGGAGTTAGGATCATTTTACACACAATGCTCAGGATCCTCTCTGGAGCAAAGGTCAGTAGATCTACTGTGTAGATGAAGCCTGAGGCTTAGGGAGAGTTCTTTCTTGCAGAGAAGCTAATCTTTTCTTTTCAGGCCTTCACCTGATTGAATGAGATCAAACCACCTTATGAAGGATGCCTGCTATCTCCAAAATTCATCAAGACCATGACCATTTCATCTCGCTCTCTTCCAGTGAACATAGCATAAAACCTCGTAAGAGTCCTGGTCCCAGAAAAGCTGATGTCATCATTGAGAGTCACACAGCAAAGCCCACACTGGAATGCCAGGTCTCTTGGTCCCCAAACACATAGGCTTAGCACCACTCTAACCTCCCCAAGAAACTTTGAGAAGCAGTATTTGCCCAAAATAAGGAGTAAGGTGAGAAGAATGACACTCTGTATGTCTTAACACTGTGCCAACTGGCAAGTGCATACAATTCCTTTTTGTCAGTTCTTTTAGGTTGGTGCATCAGATAAAAGGTTTCATCAGTTGCAATTCTCTGTGGTTTACTGTTTGGAAAAATGGCAGCTCAGGAAGCACAAAGCAGGTTTTAACATTGAGTGAGGCTTGTGGGTTTTCCCAAACTACAGCCTCTTGTTTATGAATATTTCCATTTGATCCCCCTCTTTGATTAAGAAAGATGGATACAGACCACCCTTGGGAATAGGAGACATGGTACCTTTGAAGACAACTTCAAGTTGCATTTTAATTGCTTGTTTAGACCATTCTAAGGAATAAAAAAAAAACAGAGTTAGTTCATTTGAATACAACTTCAAATCAAAATTTTAATGGGTTGCTTTACTTTGCAAAGTCCTGGCTTCTTTATGAATGACTGTCCTTGTCCCTTGACATGTGCTGCTCTCAGTGTCATTGGCCACAGTAGGTGATAAATTTCTTGGTATTTTATTGAAAACCTTCTGAGATGCTTTGTTAAATGTTAAAGCTAGTTTGACAGTTTTTACACATAAAATTCATGTATATATGAGATCTGTAACAGAAACACCTCAGAGTGTTATTTCTACACATGCCAAGATGATGTCATCTGACCATCTGTGAGAACTGAGAAGTTGGAGAGATTCATTCAAGGTCAATTGTTTTCTTCCTTAAGGTCCCCATCATGACATTGCTTGGAAGGCACTAGCTATTCATGGAGCATTTCCGCACTGAACCAACCTTTCCACTTACTATATTTTCTGACACATTCCTGAACTCTCTATGATTGGATCCACTTTGCAGATAGGACCGGTGAGATCTTATATTAATCTCTTACTTCTTTCACTCTACTGAAAAGAGTTGGATCCTTCAATGCAATCTCAGATCTTCTGGATCTGGGGATTGCGCTTGTTTTCTGATAAGATCTAGATAATAAATATTCTTAGGATTACAGTCAATACCTTATTCATTCCCCCAATCAACTATCCTGGTGTAGTAAGGAAGCAGTTACATGTCATTTAAAATGGTCATATTGGGATGGAACTGAAAAATATTATGTTAAATGAAGTAAGCCAGAGAAGGATAAATACAAAATCCTATTGATTCTATGTGGTACTTAGAATAACTGCATAAAGAAATGCAATGGTTTAAATGTAATGGTTTAAATAGACGTGTCAAGAACACTCTACACCCCAAAGTATAGTGAGCAGAAGAAAAGAAATTGAGTGGACAAGGAGGAGAAAGACAAACATGAAAGAATGGGGGACAAGGGACAAGGAGTCTCAAGTGCATTGGGAATGTTAAGAAAGGACAGAAGTAAATGTCTAAGCCAGAATCATAAGACCCAAACTTTAACAACCAAAATTAAAAATGGGCCTATTATGCTAGCAGACTGGACAAGGAGTAGTGACTCGGGATGTACTCTGGAACATTGGTGAAGGGAGGTTGACACTTGTGGTGGGATTGGTCCTGAAACATTGTGTGTCTCAAATTCAACTATGAGAATTTTGTAAATCACAATGGCTTAAATGAAAAATTTCAAAACAAATGGCCATGTTGTATTCCAGGGACACTATCTGGATTTCTTCCTAAGTCAATGCAAAAATCGCCCAAAGTGAACCATCTCTTTACCAAAACCATTACAAGTTTGGGCTATAAACAGAGAATCTCAGTACAAATTCAAAAATCAGAAAATTAGTCTATTTTGACGTAATTACCAAATAACAGAAAGAAAGGCCATATCTCGGGGCCCGGGAGATAGCATGGAGGTAAGGCCTTTCATGCAAAAGGTCATCGGTTCGAATCCCGGTGCCCCATATGGTCCCCCATGCCTGCCAGGAGCAATTTCTGAGCATGGAGCCAGGAGTAACCCCTGAGCAGTGCCAGGTGTGACCCAAAAACCAAAAAAAAAAAAAAAAAGAAAGGCCATATTTCCCATGTGAGAATGCAAATATAAGAGAACAGAGTAGGGAAGTTGGGAGTGAATACAAAAGAAAGCCACATTGACTTTGACTTCTAGATTTCTGTGCAGAGATATTCGTGTAGGGAGTGGGAAGCAGAGGAAAAAGTGGTGTAGGAAGATGCCAGTGTTGCTCTTACAGAAACGTCTTGCTCGTGTGCTCTATTCCTCATTCTCTGTCTGTCCATCTGTCTCTCTCTCTTTCCATCACACCAGTGGGTGAGCAGGAGGCAGCCCAACTTTCTGGGAGAGTCCTCTTTGGATTGGAGGCTTTTTGGATGACAGTAGTAGACAGGACAGCATGTTCTTAGAAGAGGATTGGGAGAGAAGTATTATTCTGGCAGTTTCAGAACTAAGCCTGAGTCATGACATTTGTTTGTGGCACTTAGCTCGGAGTGGGTACATGCCTTGCCCTGTAAGAAGCTCAACTTCTCATAAAAAGATTAAAATAAGCAACTTTCCAGCCTGAACCAGGTGAACATAAGCCTAGCCCAGATCTGCATGTAAGTTTTGATTACACCAGGCTGTCTTTGGGCCCATCAAGCCTGAAGGTTTCTGAACAATTTGAAAAGAGAAGAACCTCAAAATTAGCCATTGTGGGGGTTGGAGCAATATTGCAGTGGGTGGGGTATATGTCTTGCATGAAGCTGATGTGGGTTCAATCCTCAGCATCCCAGATGGTCTCCCAAGATATCTGAGTAGGGAGTCAGGAATAAATCCTGAGAATTTTTGTGCTGAAATTCCTCCTCTGAAGACTTTATCAGTTGGAAAAGTAAATACATTAAGATAAGATGTTTACATTTGGAGCCAGAGTAATAGTGCAGTGGTAGGACATTTGCCTTACGTGCAGCTGACCCAAGTTGGACCTGAGTTTTATTCCCAGAGCCCCATATGGTCCCCCAAAGTCAGGAGCAATTTCTGAGCACATAGCCAGGAGTAACCCCTGAGTGTCACTGGGTGTGGCTCCCAAAAACAAACAAACCAAAAAAAAAAAAAAGACATTTACATTTAAGCTCTTGGAAGCCATCTCTGGATTGTATGGGCCTAGGAAGAAACCCTGATTGTGGGGATTTTATTTCCTAATATCTGAAATGCCCTAGGGGCCAAATTTTGTTCATACCAACTCCACCACTCTGATATTCTCCTGCCTGTGAAGGGAGAGAGTCTCTCACACAAAACGAAAGATGCTTCTTCATGAGACTCTGAAGGTTGACCAACACTGGCCCTCATTCTTGGACTCTCCTATAGCTACTGATTGGAGCTGGTCCCTCTGTGAGTCTGTCAGCCATGTTTGTCTCTTCCCACCAGGAGCAGGCATTTGGGAGTGTGACACAAAGGCCTGAGACCCCCCACTATGGGGCCTGAGGAAGTCAGGCCTTTGTTCTCTTCTGCTAAGGAGTGATATTGTTCAGGCATGCTTTTTTTCCCCACTGTGTGTAGTTGAAAGGGTCGACATTGAAAAGTCTCAGACACCAATTCTGCTCATTGACATTAGGAACCTAACCAAGTGAGAGAAGAAAAATCAAGAGTACGATGCATGTGAGGCCAGTTTTAATTGCTTCTCATCTCTGTCTAATTATCCAGAAGCCCAAGCATGAGGACTCACCATGGAGAAATGTGTCACTAGCTGCCTTCATTGTCAGCAACAAACCTTCTCCTGAGGGAAACTGTAGTGGAGCTGTGGACTGTCTCCTCAGGTGCTTTGTACATGTCTTCATTATTCTGCTGAAGGACTCGCTGTCTTCCCTATGTAAAGGGGAGGCTGCTGCTCCCAAGAGATGATTCCACCACCCAGGCCTCACCTCCCAAGTCTCTGAGGTGCCTGGATGCCGCAGGCACTGTACAAATACCCCTTTGTATTGTGATGTTGACATCCTCTGGTATGCTAACTGGTTATGTGGATCTTCACAAGATAGTCAATTCCTAGAGAAAGGAATGATCACCTAAAAATATGCCTATAAAGACCGAGAAATTCAGGGTCTACACCCCAACTACCTCCCTTGGTTTGACTTTTCACCTTCTCTCCCCTGCCCTGACTGTCCTGAGACCAGATGGCAATTAAAGGATCAATAAGTTGCTTAAACTATCTAATTCTGTGCCTGCTCACTTCATCTGTTCCTCCCATGAAAAGTTTCTTTCATGTTCCTTTCACTTTTAAGAATCCTCCCATCTCTCTCTGTCTCTATCTCTCTGTGTTTCTCTGTGTCTGTCTCTCTGTTTTACTCTGTCTCTCTCTGTCTCTGTATCTCTTTCCTGGCTGATCCTGGTGTTTATTGCAGAATATGATATTGTTAGAGTACAGAGTCTAAGGATGAGACCACACAACAGGAGTAAAGCTGAACAAGACTTTAATCTCTCTGCCAACAGCCCCAAAACTGACTGGTCAGGGTCATCTTTAAAAGGAGAAAAGCCCTGCCCAAGGTCATGAAGAAGATTATATAGGGGAGGGATCTAGGGAGGTTCTAGCTTTCTGATGATCTTTAAAATGAGTGGCTATTGTCTAGAGGTACCTTCCTACTGCTCCCTTGTGTCCCTTTCAGATAGGCTGCCTGGTGAGGCCAGGTTGTTTGGGGTGGTGTTAATGGAAATAGGCTTAAGGAAACCTACCATGTGGCTTACACCATATGGCCTTTACAAAATGACATCCCTCCTGTTCAGAACAGAAGAGAAGCCTGGCATGTGGTCTTTACAAAATGGTATCTCTCCTTGTTTAGAACCCAGGTCCCAATAATATAGTCCCTTCTCTTGGTAACCATGAGTAGAAAACTACTTCTCTCAATGACTGCCATTCCTTGGTCGGTGAGATTCACCGTCTCTGAATATTAACAGAAACTACACTTTAAAAGTAATAGCCCCATAGATTCTGTAGATGGCCAGGCTCAGGGAGAAGTTCACACAAATCCCACTGCAGTCAAAATATTTTCACATGAACCACTTTGAACTCTCATGGTGATACAATTAAAAAATGTATATCTAAAAACAATAAGATAAAATATTTTCTCATGAGTGATAGCACAGAAGGTGGCCCTGGGATCAGAATTAAAGTATGCAAGTTGGAATAGGATTCTTTTTTTGTTTGTTTGCTTGTTTGTTTGTTTTGGGCCACACCCGGTGACACTCAGGGGTTGCTCCTGGCTATTCGCTCAGAAGTCGCTCCTGGCAGGCACGGGGGACCATATGGGGAACCGGGGGATCGAACCGAGGTCCGTCCTAGGTTAGCAAAGGCACCTTACCTCCATCGCCACCGCCCCAGGAATAGGATTCTTTTTTTTTTTTTTTGGTTTTTGGGTCACACCCAGCAGTGCTCAGGGGTTACTCCTGGCTCCATGCTCAGAAATCGCTCCTGGCAGGCACGGGGGACCATATGGGGCACCGGGATTCGAACCGATGACCTTCTGCATGAAAGGCAAACGCCTTACCTCCATGCTATCTCCCGGGCCCCTGGAATAGAATTCTTATCACCTCTTCTGCTGGGACCTCTATCTCTGCCCTCTGTTTTCCTATATGAATGTTTAAGCAGGACTACCTTCAAGGTTTAATTATACAATCAGTCATCTCGAGGCGCATAATGGGCACTAGAAACTATTTTGCAGTTGGCAACATTCCTCTTCACCTTTTGGTTACCTAAGTGTGTGTGTGTATGTGTGTTGGGGTTAGGAAGATGAAGTTGGGCCACATTGGCAATGCTCAGGACATACTCCTAGTTTTTTGCTCAGACCTTACTCCTGGTGCTCAGAGGACCATATGCAATACCAGATACTGAGATCAGTCAGTCACGTAAAGGCAAGTTACTTAACCCCTGAAACTATCCCTGTGGTTCAAACTGTATTATTTTTTAAACTAGTAAACCCATTCTTACCTGAATGAAAATTGTTGATAGAGCTTTTCTTTTAAATATTCTTAGTTTCTGAGGCAGAACAGTAGTATCATATGTAGGCCATTGCCTTGCATGTGCCTGGCCTTGGTTCGATCCCTGGCATCTCATATGGTCCCCTGAGCATCACCATGAATGACTCCTGAGAACAAAGTAAGGAGAATCCCTGATTATCACTGGGTCTGACCCAAAAAAATACAAAGAAAAAATAATTTCATTTTCTATAATCATTAGGAAGGGGCTCTGAAATTGTGTAGGCCCTCAAGAAATGTCCCTCTCACTGGAAAATGAAGGATCCCAAAAATATTTTACTATATAACTCAATGTTTGAGTAATCCTGCACTAGAAGTGAGGCACTGTCCATGCTCATAGAATCATAATATCTAACACAAATGGGAACATGGAAATATCAAAGCAATATATGAAGCTGTTATCAAATCATCTATAATATGGGGCTGGAGCAATAGCACAGTAGGTAACCTTGTATGCTACAGGCCTGTATTTCATCCTGGGCATCCCAGCCTCTGAGATTGCCAGGATTAATTTCTCAGCACAAAAAATTGCATTTTAATATAAACATAAATGTAGAAAGGTGTGTATAGTCCCAGTGAAATCACAAGAGAAAAATTTCAAAGAGACAGTTTCATGGAAGTCCAGCTAAAGCAGTTACATAGTAGACTGAGTTAGCCTGCAACTTCCAAGTCCTTTACTATGGAGGGTTTCCTCTGGGATGGCAACTTGTAGTAAAGTCAACTTTCTAAAGAGTTGATTTAGCACCCAAATGGCAAATATTGGACCTCTGGAGTGGCAAATGACTAACATGGCCATTAGAATGGATGTGCTGTTCTCTCAAGTGACACCATCAATATCACCCTCTTTAGGTTCTCAAGGTTTCTGTCCCCAGGGCTCTCTTGGCACAGAAGGTCTGCATTTGGCCTAATTTTCAGTTGCTGTATTAAAATTTTTGCTTTAGGGGCCAGGCGGTGGCGCTGAAGGTAAGGTGCCTGCCTTACCGCGCTAGCCTTGGACGGACCGCGGTTTGATCCCCCATGCCCCATATGGTCCCCCAGGCCAGGCCAGGGGAGACTTCTCAGCGCATAGCCAGGAGTAACCCCTGAGTGTCACTGGGTGTGGCCCAAAAACCAAAAAAAAAATTGCTTTATTCTGAACAGGGGGCTACATTTTCATTTTGCATTGACTCCAAACTATGGATCAAACTCTGGAAATACCCAGTTTCTTCCCAGGGAATAAAGGATCTGCCTAGGCTGGAGAAGTCTCAGGAGTATAAATGAGGATTGTGGAATATGCCCCCACAGTGCTGGGACAAGAGACCAGTTGTTCTGAGAACTGTCCCTTGATAGAAGCACAATGAGCAAATTTAAATCATTACCATTTTAGCACATATTATTTAGAAAAGATGAAACATCCTAATTAAATTGAAAATACAAGAACAAAAGGAAAATGAGAGGCTTGCAATTTTTCCCCAAACCCACCAGCTGGCTGTTCTCTCATATTTATCTTGGCATTTGTTCTTTATTTGGTAGATTACTCTGGATAGGGTTGTTATAGAGGAAATGAAGAGGGAGACGCAGAAGGGGAGGGGCACCAGATCTCAGAGGGTACATCTTCTATCGCCGAGTTTGCACCTATTATCTAATTTGTCATTCTATGAGCCTTATTTGTATAAGGACATATGAGATCATCTTACAAATCTATGTGATCTCATTGGTCATCTCACAATCTGCCTCCCTAATTTTGCACATGTATTCTGATTGGTTGTTCCAATTGGCTACATAACCAATCAAACAGCAGAAACAACTAAAGGGTGAGGATATGTAAAGTAAATAAACTCAGATTTTGTATAGAGGAGTTCTGAGAAAGAAAAGAAGAAGGAATGTAATAATAGTGTGTCATGGTGTGGTGTGGCATGGTGTGGTATAGCACAGTGTGATGTGTTGTGGTGTGGAAGAAAAAGATGGGGTAAGAGGCAAGTGGTGAACAGAGATCCAAGTGGTGAGGAGGAAAAGAGGGACAAAAATCAGACTTGTTGTCCAGGATGTTCCTAATTCTGCATTTTCCTAATTCTGCGACTGCTTCAACCTTACAAAGTTATTTAATACTGAGTTGTTAAATCAAGCTGTTAAAAAAAATAGAAGATCTGCAACACAGAAAACCTCTTGCAGTTGGTGTGCTAATCTTTCATGTTGTCCACAAGATCCCAGAACTGGCTATTACCGACTGTAACAGTGATTCTATCATGTCTAGGAGTCCATTAAAATGTATCATTATGAAATGTCATGACAAGGCATGAATTCTTTTGCATCACGATCCCTTGGAAGAATCTATAACTGGGAGGGGAGCCGAGAGTGCAGCAAAGGCCAACCTTTCTATGCAAGGTCATTTTTTTCCCAGAGTAAGTTATTCTACTTCCAGGGGTGCTAGAAATATCTGGGATAGCTGTAGTAGTTCAGGTGCAAGTAGGGCACTTTCTATTTGCTCAGAGAAAGTATTTTTCCAGGGACATTGGACAATCTTTTATTTGTAAATGGGCCTATAAATGTTTTGAAATCACAAAGTTGAATTTGACCTTTCCTTTTCATCTGTATCATCAGGACAATAATCCATTCTTGTAATCACTAATCAGGCTGGAACCAAATGCAGAAAGAAATGTGCCCATTGCACTATTCCATCTCTTTTTTAGGGTCTCTGCTTCTTGATTATGTTTCTCCACTGGTCCTCCCATTTCCTTAGAGAAAGATGCTATTCTCAGAGATGTCATTCTGGGTGAGGTCTTTACGTACCTTTGCAATCTCTTGCTCATCAAATCCTGTGCTCTGCAATCTCAGGGTTCTGCCCTCAACCTGTGGTGCTTCTGCAAACAGCACAGTGGATGCTGCTGTGGTCGAACGAAGGAATATTTGCATTTATAAAGGAAGAAACTCTTGGCTATGTCCCTAACACACAGGTAAAGCACCCATCCACTTGTGAACACTTGAGGAATAATTCAAGTAAAAAGAACAAGGTAGTTGGGAGATAGGCTAGGAAGAGATAATTGAACCCATGTTATGTTTTGTTGAAAGGTGCTTTGAAAAATTAGATTGTCAGAAAAAAGAAGTTAAGGTTGTCTCTTTACAAGTCTTCGTAAGGTTTTTTTTGTTTGTCAGCAATGGAAACAAACATGTGGTAGTCACCAGCGAGACCTACCCACTCAAATACATCATGACTTGGTTCATGGACCTAGAATTAAACCAATAAGAAAAACAGAAATTGAAAAATAAGAAAATTGTGAGGCTGGAGCAATAGTATAGTGAGTAGGGCATTTGACTTGCATGTGGCTGACCCAGGTTCGATCTCAGATGTCCTACATGGTCCTCCAAGCACCACCTGGAGTAATTTCTAAGTGCAGAGACAGGGTTAACGTGAGTGTAGATGAATGTAACCCAAAAACCTGAAAGAAGAAAGAAAGAAGAAAGAAAGAAAGAACGAAAGAAAGAACGAAAGAAAGAAAGAAAGAAAGAAAGAAAGAAAGAAAGAAAGAAAGAAAGAAAGAAAGAAAGAAAGAAAGAAAGAGAGAGAGAAAGAGAGAGAGAGAAAGAAAGAAAGAGAGAGAAAGAAAGAAAGAAAGAAAGAAAGAGAGAGAGAGAAAGAAAGAGAGAGAAAGAAAGAAAGAAAGAAAGAAAGAAAGAAAGAAAGAAAGAAAGAAAGAAAGAAAGAAAGAAAGAAAGAAAGAAAGAAAGAAAGAAAGAAAGAAAGAAGAAAGAAAGAAAGAAAAAGAAAGAAATTGAGGCCAAGTACAATGGTTAAAGCGATATTTGGCTTGCTCTTGACCTGAGTACAACTCCAAACACCAGGTCTTCCAAGCATCTCCAGATGCAGACATGGCGTCCCCAGCACCATCAGGGTGGCCTGAATATCCCAAACATTTCAGGACTCAAGCAACGCCACATCCTTGAGCCCTGAACAGAACTGACAGCCTGGTCTGCTAAGAATTGCTGGTAGAACCCCAGATCTCCTGAGATTACTGGGGAGGTCCCTCCTCCTCAAAAACATTAAATTCTTGGTGAACTAGGCAATAAGAAAGATCAAATCTATACCTAACTCTTCATAGTTAAATAAAATCACATTTAAAACAGAGCTCAGCATGAAGAAAAGCTGCAAAATACTTTGAAACTGACTAAGAGATGACTGAGTGTGCCTGGACTGGCTCTGTCTTCCGTTGTCTGTGTGAGACTTTACAGCTCCATAAACTAGAGAAAAATGGACTCTAAAACCATGGATTATTCTCCATAAAAACTCAATCAATGGTATCCAGCTGAGATACAGTGGTTTATTGTCCTGGGAATATTAACCCATTCTGTCTTAGTCTGCAAACTCATTTTAGCATCTCTAATTGCCTATGGTGTGTGTGTGTGTGTGTGTGTGTGTGTGTGTGTGTGTGTGTATGTGTGTGTGTGTGTGTTTGTGTGTAGTGGGGTCTAAGTTGAATTCTTCTTAGAACTTGCTGCAATGTCTTAGTGGACCCCTTTGTCATTAGATGTTAAAATCTTGAATACACGTTCATCCTAAAATCATTCAAATCATTATTTTATCTTTTTAAGAAATGTATTC
>PVKC010020361.1:0-18650 GCA_004027635.1 Crocidura indochinensis
AAATGCAAAGGCTCTAACTGCCTCCTTGGGGAATTGGGAGGCAAAGATTCCTGTGGGGCCATCAGGTGGTACATCTGAAGATCTGTTTGACAATGCTTACTGCTGCTGTTTGTGACTGAAATTCTAATTCAAAGTACCCAAACTCACTCACTCTGGCCTTGAGGGAGGGAGAGAGGAAGCAAGAGGGAAGAGAGGACAGGGAAGGGGGTGCAGAAAGCAGCAGAGTGAGCATTTGGCCCTGGAAAAATGGCTGATACAGGGAAAACCCCTGGAAAGAACAGGTGGAGCCACCTGGAACCTTCAGCACAGGGTGGGGCACACTTGATACACGTGGCGCACTGCCACGTTGGTGAATAATTCACCAAATCTAACATGCCAGGGTGAAGACCCAGGGTCTTTGAAAGGTCTTCTGGGAACATGGCTATCAGGGGTTAATGAATGGAGGAGAGTTGCAATCTGGTCTCTTATCAGGATGGTCTGAAAAGGTTGACTGGTGAGAAATGGGAGGCCAGGAAGAGCAGCTGATACCTGCTGAGCAACCTGCCACTTTGGAACCAAAGGGGGAAGAACGTCACCTTTGCTCTCTCAAGCTGGATAGCCGCCTGCTGCTCTCTCTCCTGCCGAATAGCTTCCCGGTCCTCTTCCAAAGAGACATCGGAGTCAGACGGCCTGCTCGTGTAGGAATCAGCGGAACCCTAGAAAGGAAAATCCAGGCAAGCTAAACTGAGGTGAAATTTGAGGAGCTTCTCAAATGGTCACATCCAAAAGAGGATCCTGGAGTGGGTTCTTTTCATTTGCATAGAACCTGATAGGCTCTGTGCCTTCTCACAGATATGCCTATTTTATTTTATTCTTTTATTTTGGGGGCCACACCTGGTGACACTCAGGGGTTACTCCTGGTTCTGTGCTCAGAAATCGTTCCTGGCAGGCTCAGGGGACTTTATGAGATGCCGGAGATTGAACCCACGTTTGTCCTGGGTCGGCTGCATCCAAGGCCAACAACCTACCAGTGTTATCGCTCTGGACCCTCTTAGATATAAATTTAGACCTCAATATAGTTACTCATCTGAGTAACTTGGAAGGTAGCAATGTTGTGAAGGAAAATATTTTGACTAGATTAAGTGCTAGGAAGTAAACTGCAATGAAAATTCTGCAGCATTCAACCGTCTTTCTTCTCATTTGGTGCTATCTTTATTTTAAGCCCTTATTCATTTGTGGAATGAATGTACTATTCCATGCTCTCTCCTAAGGTTCACATCGCAAGAAAAAAGAGGCTCAAAGAAGCTCAGCTAAATCCTACTGGGTATCATGAGTTACAGATCTCTTATTTGCCTAAGATTTTAACATGACAAAGTAAAGCCTGGCATTAGTAAAGAAATTTTCCAGTTCTGGGGTCCACACATTTAAACTCTTTTACATTAAAACATTGCTCATCATGTTGCATTAGCCATGAACAACAGATTAAAAATAAGGATTATCTCAATTGAAACTCAATAAATAGGGCTGTTTGAATGACAATAAAACACAGTCAGACCAGCACCCCTGGTGTCCACACCATCACCATAGGAAGAGATAACAAGCAGAATAGTTAGCTATAAAGACAACTGCCCATAAATGAAACACCACCACTCCCCCAAATTGTTCTGCCTTTGCCTTCAGGTTTCTAAAGGAACATCACTCTTAGAGCTGCTCTTTGCATACACAATGACACTTATGTAGTAGGGGTCGTGATCACACACTGCTGTGTTGGGCAAGTTTCATATTCATACAAAGGTCTGGAAAGACAGAGACCTATGGAGCTTGGAATTTGCTATCCACAAAAAAATCATACTCACATGTGGCTTTTGGGGCTTTTGAGAACTTCTCTAAATTGAGAAATGTGAGGGTTTGTTTGTGGAGACAGACCCTATCTGGGAATGTACTGCCTTTAAGTGCAGCAGTGTCTTCCAGTAGAGAGAATTCCACCATAAAAAGAATTCTACCTAGCACTGCAAAATAAATAAATAAAAGAATTCCATGGCTGAATATATAGCTTAGATGGTACATACACTACATATATAAGACCTTGGGCTTAATTCAAAGTACTGATGCCCCTGAGCATTACCAAGTAAGGCCCTGGTAGTCCTGAACCCTACAGATTCCTTTTCTGAGAGCCTAAAACAATACCTATGGTTAGCAAGTTGACTGGGATCCTCAGTAGAACCCTGGTCCTATGTTCTATCTTTGAAATTTAAATAATTGACTGCCTCCCAATTATTACCCAGTGGGCTGGGGAATTACTCTTAGAGATTCTTAATTCACTGAGTCAGTACTTCAATGTTCTGGCTCAAAGATTTGGTGCTGCTTAGGACCTGGAATCCTGGGACCACCTGGGCTATTCTGTAGGGCTCAAAGGACCGTGTGGTCCTGGGATGGAACCTGGGTTGGGAGTCCTTGTTCCACCTTCTCTTCTTCTTCCCTCCCTCCCTCTCTTCTGTCCTTTCTTGTTTTTCTTTTATGTGGGTAAGTGTTCAAACCCAAGGCTTCACACAGGCCAAGCAAGTATTCTACCACTTTGTTACATCTTTGACCCTACCCTACTCCCCTTTTCAGACTTTAAGCAAGTTCCTGCTCACTACAGACTCAGTTTCATCTTGTAATGGTGACTTTGTCTACTCAGTAAACTAAAAGAAATTTAGTTCAACAGTAAGGATGCATACCTATCATAATGGCACAGGCTGCAATCTTTGCACACTACTTCTCTCTGATGCTAGAATAACAATGGAGGAAACTAAAGTTTAGACCCCAGTTATCTAAACTGAGAGTCAATAGTTTCAAAATATGCAATGAGTTGCACATGATATGCAATTATATTTACTCCAGGAAAAAGCCCTGAACCCAGTTGGATGTGATCCAACCATCCCAGCAAAGTGTCATTTTAGAAAACTATTTCTAAAATACACATGAAAACAATACCTGGGGGCCGGAGAGATAGCATGGAGGTAAGGCATTTGCCTTTCATGCAGAAGGTCATTGGTTCAAATCCCAGCACCTGTAATGTTCCCTGAGCATGCCAGGAGTGATTTCTGAGTATAGAGCCAGGAGTAAACCCTGAGCGCTGCCGGGTGTGACCCAAAAACCGAAAAAAAAAAAAAACCTGAATTAATAAGATTAAAAATTATCCCACAGTTATAATAAAATCTATATGAAAACTGTTTTGAGATTGTCCAGAGGATATTTTTCAGATGTGGGACAAGTGCAGGGTAGACTTTTTTAAGTTGTGGTGAAAATATTTGGATGATAAAGTGGTTATAATGTAGGAAGCCAAGAAGGAAGTACTGGCTGTGTTTCGAACACTTGTGTGGCATAAGACTAAGTGCTACAATTTTCAGGAAATCAAGCTACCCACTGGAGCTGGGTGACAAAAAGCTCAAATACATAATCAGTTGTTGACATGAAAAGAGAGGTGATTTTTTGAAATTACATTAATGACTTTGAAATTTGGATTCAATCTCTGGTCACACAAGAAATGACTCAAAGCTCCTGTAAATAAACTTTATTTTGAAATGGAAACAAGATTGCATAAATTTCAAGTACTCAATAAGCTCCACGATTGCCAAGTATGTAAAGCTGAAGCTGCTGTTTACTTTCCTTTTTCTAAGACCATAGATAGGAAATAAAATAAAACACTCTAATATCCATTTTTATAATTACATGAAAAATCTTTAGAAAAACATTGCCCTCAACATTTCTTTGGCTATTGAAATGACAGCAGTGAAAGTCAAGATCTGATATTGGGAGCTGAGATCCGTACCATGGATTTAGCACAGAATGGTCTTCCTGCCTTTTCTTTTTATTAGTTTGCATTCGCTGTTTCAGAGAGGGGCCAAAAGTGATAGTATAGCAGGGACAGTATTGCCCTTGCATGTAGCTGACCCATATTTGCTTCTGGTTATGCATATATTCCCCCAATGCCACAAAGAATGCAAAGCCAAGAGTAACCCCTAAGCACTGCCAGGTGTGACCCAAAAAGCAAAAAAAAAAAAAAAAAAAAAAAAAAAAAAAAAAAAAAAAAGGGCCCGGAGAGATAGCACAGCGGTGTTTGCCTTGCAAGCAACCGATCCAGAACCTAAGGTGGTTGGTTTGAATCCCGGTGTCCCTTATGGTCCCCCGTGCCTGCCAGAAGCGATTTCTGAGCAGATAGCCAGGAGTAACCCCTGAGCACCGCCAGGAGTGGCCCAAAAACAAAAAAATAAAAAATAAATAAAAATAAAAAGGAAAGGATCTAGGTTGGTTCTTTGTAAAGAGAAAATGAGAGAAAGCTATAAAGAGAAAACTTGGGCCAGACTACAGAAAGATGAGGGGCTCCAGCAGGCCTGGCAAGACAGGAGGATGTGGAGGCTGGGACGGTGGAGAGAGAAGAGGAATGCTGCAGAAGAGCCACAAACATAGTTAAATTTTATGAAAAGGAACTAAAACTGGCAAGAAGGAAACAATGCAGAAACAACTGTTACAAACAATAACGTAAATATATGTGTACATAGATATATATAAATCTACATACACAAGACATATGATAATACATTTTAGTGAAGATCACAAGGTACATTTATCTTTCCATTAACAAAAGGTTAATGCTGCTTCCAAATCCCTTGCCCTTATTCAATAAAACAAATTCAACTGCACACCTTCCTGGAGTCTTGTTTATTATAAAATACAAAGCACTGATTAAAAAGTTGGTTCTCAGGAACTGGAATGATAGTACAGTGGGTTGGCTGATTTCCTTGCATGTGGCCAACCTGGGTTCAATCTGCCTTCCCTCCCTGCACCCACATAGTTTCCTGTGCCCACCAGTAGTAATCCCTGATGGAAGAGTCAGATGTAAGACTTGAGCACTACTGTGTATGGTCCCCAATCAAAACAAAACAAGAAAAAAAAATAAGTCAAATGTCTATCCTTGTGAGAGGAGTGATCTCAACAACAGAAGAATTTCTTCTCATTTCCAGGGAGGGTGTTTTATGGAGATGGGGAGCAGTTGAGATCTAATCAGACAGTACTAGATTGGACACTGCTGCCAGTTTTTTCAAGTAATATTGGTTTTCCAACTCTCAATTTCTTCTATGTGAAAAGAGAATGATAATAGATACCCTTGTAAATTCTCCTACTGTTTTGAGATGGAGCAGAGTGTATTTCACCATCAAGGAGCAAATCCAGTAAATGTTAGCAATTAATCTTTGACTCATTAAGTTTTTGGTAGTCCTCCTCAGCACAATGTTTTTTACTATCCTAGAGATTTTAGGTATTTGTTTTGTTCTTAAAAAAAGCTAAAACAACCTAATGACTTAAATTTTTTGTTAGTTGGGGCCACATACAGCTAGCTGTGCTGACTTAGTACTGGCTCTGTGCTCAGGGATCACTCTTTGAGATGCTCAGGAATAAGATGGAATGGTGGCGAATGAACTTGGATCAGGCTGAGTGCAAGTCAGTGCCCTACTTGCTCTCTCCTACTCCATAACTCAATTAATTTTAAACATATTTATGGAACACAATTTACACCACCATCTAGTATTAAAATACTCCTACCACACCTCCAAAGGGAACTTATGTCCATTTCCAGTCATTCTTCATTTTTCACTTCTAGAACCAGACATCTAGTTACATACCTTGTCATTTTAAATTTGGAAAAGAGATATATTCTTTTTATATACAATTTTAGTACTTAAATATTTTTAAATATTTCCTAGAGTGTTTCCTATAGTCCTGGGCAGTGTCTGTCACATAGCACAACCTCCAGTCTATTGAAAGTCCTGTTAACATTTATCTTCATGATTTTAAATTCTTGAGTGGTAAGTTGATTGAGAAAAATCATGATTCCTTGATTTTAGCAAACTTTGCCCCATAGTATGAATTTTTAATTACTTTGTTTTGTTCTGTTTTGTTTTTTGGGGGGTCACACCCGGCAGTGCTCAGGGGTTACTCCTGGCTCTACACTCAGAAATCACTCCTGGCTTTCTGGGAAGCCGGGATTCGAACCACCATCCTTCTGGATGCAAGGCAAACGCCTTGCCTTACCTCTGTGCTATCTCTCAACCCCAATTTTTATTTATTTTTTAAGGATTATTTTCAGAGCTTTACTCAAGAACACTAGAAAGAGAGAGAGAGAAACAGAGAGAGAGAGAGAGAGAGAGAGAAATTACTGGTGACCACCTATACAGATTCAATATAGTTTGTATAAGAACATACATGACATTTTCCTCAAATACAGCTCAAATGCTACTAAAAGTTATATGGAATAATGAAAAACAAACATACAGAAATAAAATAAAGGCCTAGGGGAAAAAAAACAAGATGGTAGACTTTAATCTTTAAATTATCCTATAAATCTGTTGTAACAGTGTGATACTTTCAAACCATAAAAGAGAGAATAGAACTGAGAGTCCAGAAATAGATTCTCAGGTGTATGGAGAGTTAAGTTTCAACTAAGGAATGAAGAGTATGAAGTGGAAGAAGGAAAGCCTCTTCAGCAAATGATATTGGGAAAACTGGTCAGCACATGTTAAAGAAAAGAACTTAGATTTATTATCTCACACTGTGCACAAGACAATACAAAATGAATTAAAGACCTTGATATCAGATCTGAATCCATAAATTATATTAAGAAGGACATAGGCAGATATTCAATACAGTAGTACATGATACTGAATCTAGAGGTATATCCAATGATTCAATGCCAGAGGTCAAGCAAATGAAGACAAAATTAAACAAATGAAGTACATTAAATAAGAAACTTCTTTTTGCTTGCTAAAATATTTAATTTTTTCCTGGTATTATTTTCCTTTGCTAATCTATAGTTTTGGCTTAGTGTTGGTGTACCCATACAAATCAAGAAACTTCCGCACCACAAAATGATGATGATCAGAATAAAAAGACATCCATAGACTTGTAGAAAACATTTGCCCAACATTCATCTGCCAAAAGGTTAATATTAAAATGATATAAAGCACTTGTAGAACTTTACAAGAAAAACAACCCCATGATAAAATGGAGAGATGAAGGAAAGATGAACAGAAACTTCCTCAAAGACATACAGATAGCCAACAAGTATATAAAAAATGTTCTGCATATGGGCCGGAGAGATAGCACAGCAGTAGGATATTTGCTTTTTAAGCAGATTATCCAGGACTGATGGTGGGTTTGACTCCCAGCATCCCATATAATCCCCGATGCCTGCCAGGAGGGATTTCTTAGCAAAGAGCCAGGAGTAGCCTCTGAGCACCTCTGGGTGTGACCCAAAAACCAAAAAAAAAAATAAATAAATAAATAAAATAAAATAAAAGTTCTGCATAAATTGTCATTAGGGAAATGCAAATAAAAACAACAAGTATCACTTCATACCAGTGAGACTGACACACATCACAAAGAACTAAAACAATCAGGGCTGGTGTGAATGTAGGGGGAAAGGTTAGAATTTCATTCATTCCTGGTTAGAATATTGACTGATCCAACATTTTAGAAGACCAATATAAACAATATAGACATTTCTAAAAAAAATAGTAGGAATTAAGTTTCCATATATCTCAGCAATTCTACATTTCTAGAATCTTTCCAATGAACCCAAAACTTTATTGCAAAAATGCATTCCTATGTTCATTGTCAAAAATGCATTCCTATGTTCATTGTAGCACCATTTAAAATAGCCACATTCAAATCAATTGCCTTTCCTCATATACTATCTCTTCAATACACAAAGGTACTCTTGAGGGATTTTCTCTTAAGTGATGTAGTGTTTATATTACTTATTTATAGATTATAATTAAATTGTGTTCATAGAAAAGTTATAGTAGTATATAAATATATTATAAACAAATTACAGTCTTTGTCCAATTAAGTCACTGGAGAAATCCAAATTAGTAGACTTTATTATAATTGTGTAAATAATTTAAAAGAGAGCAATATTCTTTTAAAAAGCTAGGCCAATGTTACCCTTCCTGTTTGTTGACTAGTTTGTTAATTTCTCTAATTGCCCTGATTTCAGATAGGTATTTATTTCAATTGTCAGTCCCAATGAGGCCCATTAATGAGGAAATTCAATTGCTTTCACAAATACAAAAGGGAAAGCCAAAGAGATGGAAAGGCAATCTTCCCTTCAAAGCCATTTAGGCACCATAGAGCAGGAGAAGTGGAGAGATCTAAGAGTGGGTTTGCAAGAAAAACACAGTAGTGATGAAGATATAAGGAGGTTAGATTTATTTTCTAGTGGAAAACTAAAGCCAAGTGCTTTTCGGTTTGATTTTTGTAATTTCATTTGAAGCAACCTAATGTGTTGGGAGAAGAACAAGACAGACTACATGAATACTACTTGGAAAGAACTGCTTTGATAATCAGTACAAAACATGTACAAGTATTCAAGAAGTGCCTACTATATCAATGAGCACAATTAGCAAAATGTTTTTGTTAGCTGGTTTTTAAAAAATCATGCTCAGAGTAGAATGGGGGAAAGTGTGGCACTCCCTTCCTGAGAAAGGAAAAGTCATTACCTAATGAGAGAAGCTGGCTTTCACCAATGGAACTCAACTAGATATCAGGATCACCTGATAGTATTAGAGAATTAATGAACAGCAGCACCAGGAACCAGCTCTGCATGGCCAAAATTGAGAAGAGATCTATTGTGTAACCAATGTCTGGCTACTCCTAGGCCAGGTACTTAAAATTGTTCAAGGTAGAAGTTCAAGCTGCACTGATCTAGTTTCAGATATAGAATGTTCAAAGGAAGTGAGAGTATTTCTCAGGAAATCCTGAATGTGCTGCTGGTGGAAATAAAGCTGTATTCCAATAGTTTCTTCTAAGTGTGGCCTATGTCCCTTCTGAAAAGGAATTAGGAGTGCTTCCTTTTCACATTTACAGAGAAGACATAAATAAGTTGGTTACAAAACTTTGTGGTCGCTCTTCTCTCCTCTCTGCTGAGCCGATCTACGGACCGGGACCCTGGTCCCTCGGTAAGATGGTCTCACCCGACCCACGTGGGACCGATCGAGCCGTGTGATTGGGGATCCCAGAAACATAAAGACCACCACCGGCCATGCTTCTGCCTCTTTTCTCCTCCTCTCTGCTGAGCCGATCTACGGACCGTAACCTCGGCCGCTCCGCTTTGCTCCGCGGCCGTGCCTACTTTGAAACCCCTGAATTCCATACCAGCAAGGGGACTTAGGTGAATTCTGTTTATGGGTGATCGTCCTCCCACTGTAACTTTACCTTGTCCTCTCTCTTTGCATCTTTGTTCTCATAATTAAAAAATAAAAAAAAACTTTGTGGTCAACAGTACCAGGAGCTGAACTCAGAGCCTTACTAATCAAGGATCCATCACATGCTTGGCCCCCAGTTTCTTGAGAATCATATTAGAGAAATAATCACAATCTATAATCACAGGATAGTTCCTAAAGCAGCAATAGATAGACATTAAATTGTTTAAAAAGAAAGAAAGAAAAAAAAACAGAAAGCTTTTTCTTCCAGTATAAAGAATAGAAAAATTGGCCTATTTAAAAAAGAAAAGAGTAGGGGAAGAATTTGAACCATTCTTATGTTGTGTCTGTAGCCTAAGAAACAGATGAAATACTATCCTTAATTCTTTGAACTCATAAGTTTTTTTTTACTCATAAACTTCCAATAGAGAAGAATCTGTGTTGACAGTTAACAGAATCCAAATGTGCTATTGAGAACAGAAGAGCACCCCCAGAGATAGCTGGCTGCAGAGTTAAAGAAAACCAGAGTAAAGAATCTCATTACTTCAGAGAGATCAGGTATCATCAACTTTTGTGCCCTCAGAGCTCCTAGCACAAAGCTCTGCAGCTCCTTGGAGTGAAATACTCTACTGAATGAGGACTAAATGGCAGGGTGGGGGAGTGCCCAGGAATACTCAGACTTCACCCCAAGGGAATGCACATTTCCTGCTCCTGAAGTGTGGCTGGAAATTATGTTGGAAAGAAAAGCAAAAGCAAACCAAAGCTAAGTGGACTAAACAATAGGAATGTTATTTTGGAAAAATTAACAGTCAAGAATTTCTCAGAAAAAATATGCTAAAAGAAGAATGAAAAGGAATTAGCCTTGGTAATGAATACCAAAACATAATAAAACTATAAAAAATATGTTTGCCAATGGCATGAACCAGAATAACAGAATCCACAAATCTACTTCTATATGCCAGAAATTAATATATGATGCAGGAAATATTTTTACGCAAAGAAGGATTGATCAAACCATAAACACTGTTGGGGAAGTTGGAGAAAAAATAGATCCCTCTCTTATTTATTACACATAAAGTCATTTCAGGATCTGAGAAAATAGCTATAGCAATTAGCATGTGTCTTGCATGGGTGAGAGCCCCACTTCAATCTCTGACACTTCATGGTGCTCACTCAACCCTTCAGCTGACCAGATATGATACTGGAACTTTCATACCATCAGGATCTCTGGGCTTGAGTACCAAATTTTCAGGTGCAAACTATTGGAAGAAACATTACCAGAAACACACCCCAAAGCACCAAAGGGGATGCATGTTATAAAAAATTGTAAAATAAATTTCAGATAAGAGATTTAAAGAAGAAATTATGTACATATGTATTTGCATATACATGTTATATAAATATCTCATTAATATGTATGTATATACATTTACCAGCACTAGCAGTAGTTTGACCCAAGTTTTAAAACAATAAGCCAAGTATTCAGAAACCAAGAAAAGAAAGCATTAGGCAATTTCACGCATAAAAAATTGAACAGGAGGAATTAAGGCGCTTGTCTTGTATGCTACAGACTCTAGTTCAATTTCTGGCACCAAAAGGTGAATCCCCTGAGCATCACCATGAATCATTCCTTAGCACAAAGTGAAGATTAGATCTTGAGCACTGCCTAATATGACCCAAACCCCAACTTTGAATATGAATCCAGGCATGTAATTCAGGGGTAAATGCCTTTGTCTTTTCTCTGTTGCTGTTGCAAAGTCCATTGGTCACACGTTTGTGGCACCAAAGATTACAAGGGTAGTGCTGCTGGGAAAGCACTTGACAGATCTGGAGGCTGGGGTGTCATTTGGTGTGGTGGGGGTGGGAATTGGGGAAGGGAGGAAGGCAATAGTCAAATGCAACTGATTCAAATAATTGTCACATCAAAGTTCTGGATTTAAATGTTCTTGATAGTTAAGGAGATCTAAAGGGACTTAAATAGACACATGAACACTAATTATTAGGGGCAGCAACAGCTATTCACAACAGCTTAGAGGTGGAAACCTCCCAAATTTTCATAAAAAGTGCAATGGAGAAACTGAGGCACAGACACAATGGAACATGTTAGATTTTAAAGCAAATGAAATTCTGTCTCTAGTTCAAACCTGGGCAAACCTTGAAATCCTTATGCTTAATGACAAAGTCAGACCCTCAGGCATATGACTACTTCATTTTTGTAAAGGAGCAAAATAAATAAATAAATAAAATGGAACAAGGAAAGCATCTTTAGCAAGTGGTGTTGGGAAAACTGATCAGTTGCATGCAAAAAAAAATGAACTCAGACTTCCTTCTAATGCACAAAAGCCAAATTAAAGATTAAAGAACTTGATATTAAACCTGAATCCATATAGCACATATAGGAATACATAGGCAGAATTCTCTATAACACTGAAGCTAAAGACAAGAAGGGTGAAGCAAGAGGAGCTGGTCCTTCTGCTTCACTCTGCTACCACGCACATCTCCTAGTCAATGAGCCCTAGCAAAACATGCAGAAAATATCACATTACAAGCACAACAATGGGGAAACAACTCAGGCCAACACCATGCATAGAGAATGAAGATGGCAGCTCTGATGACTTGAAAAGTGCCAACCTTAGAACAGGCATAGTTCCTTGCAGCAGCACCAGGAACTAAATTCCACACACGGGAGTCTCTAATATCACTCTAATACCAACTTGTCCAGGGTAGGTTCATAGAACATCCTGAGTAAATGAAGAAACAGCAACAACTTAATCTAATGGTAGGCTGCCCTACTTCATCACCTAATGGTGAGATGAAATCAGAAGACGCTTTGTCTTTTGATCTGTGCAAAAACCAAGATCACAAAATACAACTGACTATAACAACTGTGACTGGGCAGAATATCTGGATTTTATCCTAGATTTTGTCCTAGGAGCTGTGGTGAGAGAAGTAAGAGAAATAACAACACTAACAACTACCATAACACTGATAGTGAGTGAAAAAAAAAAATAGAATGCCTGTCTCGAAAACAGACATTCTGTGGGGGAAAGAGGGAGATAGGTGCCATTGGTGGTGGGAAGGTTGCACTGGTGAAGGCGGGTGTTTATTTTATGACTGAAACACAACTACAAACATGTTTGTAATCATTTTGCTTAAATAAAGATATTATTTTAAAAAAAAAAGAAGCCTAGAAACTGAGCTTCCCTATGACCCAACCCAGTAACACTGCTGTTGGGAATATGCTTTAGGGACCTAAACATATAAAAACAAAAAAAGGCATCTTCACTCTTATCTTCATTAGAGCACTATTCACAATAGCTAGAATCTGGAAAAAAATAACCCAACTGCATGAGAACAGATGACTGGAAAAAAATGAATTATATCTATACAATGAAATACTATGCAGCCATTAGGAAAAATTAAGTAATGAAATATGCTCATACATAGGTAGATATGAAGAGTATTATGCTGAGTGAAATAAGAGAGGGATAGGCATAGAATAATCACACTCATTTGTGGGATATAAAAAATGCCTAGTAAATGAATAAAACCCAACAACTATAGAAATGAGGGTCAGGAGGTCCAGGATATGGTAGAAAGCATGCCATAAAGGGGCACAAAGTTGCGGCTATGACAGAAAAAGAATATTATGACAATGATAGTTGGAAATGATTGCTATAGACAAGAATTGATTACTGAAAGGAGGTGAAGTGATACGTATGATACTCATACAGTAACAGTATTGCAAACCATGATGCCTAAAAGGGAAAAAGGTGGGGTGAAGAAAGAGAGAGAGCAAGAGAAAGAAAGAGAAAGGGAGAGATGAGAGAGAGAAGTGTTGGCCATAGAGGGCAGGGAAACTGGAGACACAGCAGGAACTGTACAGTGGATGGGTGTCAGAAAAGTGTATGACTGAAATGCAATAATATAACTTTTTTTTTAACTTTATACCTTGTGGTGATTCAATTATTTAAAAAAAAAGAATACCAAGCTGGAGCAATCGTGCAATTGATAAGTTACTTGCCTTGTCCGTGGCTGACCTTAGGTCAGTGCTTCTCAAATAGTGGAGTATGACCCTCTGGGGGAGGCTCCATAAATGGGGGTGCATTTGACCTCGGCAAACACTGTCATAACAAGCTAAGCCCTGTTTATGTCTCTGTATGTCTCTGGAGCTGAGAGTTGCTGTGTCCTGCTTCAAATCCTACTTCGAAAAGCTATGCATTGCAAAGCATGCTCATTGTAGTCATTAATCCAGACATCACCTCTGATTGAAAAATCAGCTCAAATTATTTGATATATTTTTGTTTTGCAGGTTAAAGATACTATTTACAGTCGCAAGGGGGGTGCATGGAAAATGTTTTCTTCTTCCTGGGGGGGCATGACAGAAAATAATCGAGAAGTGCTGCGTTAGTTTGAGTTCAAGCACCCATATGATTCCCTGAGCAATGTCAGATGAGATTCCTGAGTACAGTCACAAGGAAGCCCTCTGTCAAGTGTGACTCAAACTCAAGGAAACCCAAAAGCTAGATACAAAGGGATAAATCTGGTAGGAATTGACTTTGTGATGTAGAAATAAAGTTATCAGGGACAAGGGAAAGGAGAACAGAGAACAAGTTTTCATGATATAGAATTTCTGTGTGGAAAGATGAGCGTTCTGAAATCCCATAATGATGATATCTCTACAATGCTGTGACTCTACACAAAATTGTATGCCTAAATTTTTTATTACATTTTGCCACAATAAAAAATGTTTTTTTGGTTTTTGGGTCACAACCGGCAGTGCTCGGGGGTTACTCCTGGCTCTGCACTCAGAAATCGCTCCTGGCAGGCTTGGGGAACATATGGGATACCAGGATTTGAACCATGGTCCATCCTGGATAAGCTGCATGCAAAACAAATGCACTACCACTGTGCTATCTCTCTGGTCCTACAATAAAATATTTTTTTAAAACAATGAATTTACTGATTAATAAGAAAAAGATCAGGGAGCCGGGAGGTGGCGCAGGAGGTAAGGTGCCTGCTGCCTTGCCTGCGCTAGCTAGCACGGACCACGGTTCGATCCCCCGGTTCCCATATGGTCCCCCGTGCCTGCCAGGAGCGACTTTTGAGCGCATAGCCAGGAGTAACCCCTGAGCGTCACTGGGTGTGGCCCAAAAACCAAAAAAAAAAGAAAAAGATCAAAAACTTTGTTCATTTCCCACACTGCTCAGTAAAGAATAAATAAGGCTGGTGGGGATGTAGGGTGTTAGAAAGGTCACTTTAAGGGCTGGATACACATTTCTAAACAGGACCCTTATTTTTTTGTGTTCAGATAATAATCCCCCAAATACTGAGGTGGGAGTAAACCTTGATCACTGGTTAGTGTGACCCCAAATCAAAATAACCAAACAAAATGAGTAAGAATATATATGCAGAACACATGACAGGGGTCTATTCTCTTCCTTTAACAAAAAACACAGAGTCCCGAGTGGTGGCGCAGAGCTGTAAGGCATCTGACTTGCCGGAGCTAGCTTAGGATGACCCAGAGTTCAATCCCCCATTGTCCCATATGGTCCCCCAAGCCAGGAACGATTTCTGAGTGCATAGCCAGGAGTAACTCCTGAATGTCATGTAGTGTAGCTCAAACAAACAAACAAAACCAACAACAACAACAACAAAAGCAAAACAAAAGACACAAATTGGCATGTAATAGCATATATACCTATAAGATCAAAACATGGTCAATACATATTACTGGTGAGGATTCAACAAAACAGAAACTCACATACAAAGGTAAGAAACTAAGTTGGGAATATTGAGAGATTGTAGAGGTGGTTAAGCGCTTGCCTCAGAAGTAGTGGTTCTGGGGCCGGAAAGATAGCATGAAGGTAGGGCGTTTGCCTTTCATGCAGAAGGATGGTGGTTCGAATCCCAGCTTCCCATATGGTCCCCTGAACCTGCCGGGTGCGATTTCTGAGTGTGGAGCCAGAAGTAGTTCCTGAGAGCTGCCAGGTGTGACCCCAAAACCAAAAAAAAAACAAAAAACAAAAAACAAAAAAACAGTGATGGTTCCTAGTTTGATCCCTGGCACTGGCAGTACATATGGTCCTTGGAGCACCATTAGAAGTGATTCCTGAACACAGGACCAGAAGTAAGTTCTAAGTACCTCTAGATATTGCTCATGACCAGTTTTTTCCAAGGAACACAATTTTGGGGACCAGGGATCTGGTCCATCAGTAGAGGTCACACACTTTTCTTGCATGCGTGAGTCCCTGAGTTCAATTCCCACCCCTACCAAATTGTTATAATTTTTGAAGGAAAAATTAGGCAATAATTTTTTTTTGGTTTTGGGTCACACCTGGTGACACTCAGGAGTTACTCCTGGCTATAAGTTCAGGGATCATATGGGACGCCAGGGGATCGAACCGTGCGGTCCATCCCAGGCCAGCTGCTTGCAAGGCAAACACTCTACCACTGTGCCACAGCTCCGGCCTCAATAAATAAATTTTTAAAAATTAAGTAAACTTGAATTTTCCTTCCTCCCTGAAGAAATCGACCCTAGAAACTTACCTATACTTTTTATATATGTAAACATTGATATTGCTTTCGATATCAAAAACTCTGAAATAATTGAAATAGAATCTTAAGTTTGCAGCTGTGGAGTTTGGTTTTGGCTGTCAGATCTTCCAGAAGTGCTGTTCACCTACAAGTTCATTAGGAAAGCTGAGAGAGAGATATTCTTGGTCTAACCTTTGAAACTAGGAAATGAGTCTTTAATCAAAGTAAAAGCACTTTATTGGTATTATCTAATTAATCACCTTAAGAACTTTGAGACTTAATTCTACACTGAAGAAACAAGATATAGACACCAATAATATGCCCCAGGTCATGCAATTAATGAAATCTGGCCTGGAGGACTTTAGGATCTGGCCTGGGGAGGTGCTACAGGCACTGAAGAACAAGCAGATCACAAAGTGGGATCAGTTTTCTTCTCTCTCTAATAACATCATTTACTAAAGATGTTATGTTCTCTTTAGTACATTGTCTTTCTCTCCAAATCTCTTCTGTGAGGTATAACAGTCAGATCAAGCTATACTTCCTCAGTCATTCAGTCTTTCTAGGCAAGTAACTCAAGTGCCCTCTAAGAATTCTTTGAGGTTGGTTCTTTAAAAAAAAAAATTATTTATTTAAATATTTTATTATAATACTATTATTTACCAAGTTGTTCAAAATATAGCTGTTTCAGGCATTAAATCTTCCAATGCTAATCCCACCACCTTCCCCTCAGTGTGACTTTCCTTTTGCCAGTATCCACAATCTCTCACCCAGCACAATAGCCTGCCTCCATATAGGCACAAACAAATTTACTTCAAATTGTTATAATGCAAAGGCAAATGGAATTATCAAAACTTAGATCAATAAGTCAATTTATGATAATTGTATTACTGAACTCATTGTCTGAGGATCTACTGGGCTGGCTGATGCTAATTGAGCCTTCTTTGTTGTTTGCTTTGCTCATTGAGCTTGGTGGTTTTCTATGCAATCTTCCCATCAGATTTGTTGCAATTCTACTAGGCTAACCAGTACTATGAAATCTGGAGATATTGCATAGCTGCATAGTGGTTGCATGGTTTAGAAGTTATGGAGATAAGGTCTTTTCTTAAAGAGATCTTCCTGCTGCCAGGAATGTGACATTCTAGTATGTGATGATGGAGTAATTATTTCAGCTGACATCAGAATAAATAGAACCATGTATTTCTTAGAAGATAACTATAAAATATGCATTCCCCCTCTTTGATTCATGTTCACTAGCTCATTAATACTCCAAAATGATAAGATAGAAAATCAACACTTGTTCATTGTTTTGGCTAAAACCTTTGGAATCAATACACACCAAAAAAACTCATGAACCAAACATCATTACCAAGAACAGCAGCAGCAACATCAAAGGTTGAACACGTCAGATTTAAAATAAATCCATGGCATCACATATGATCTCCTAGTATCACCAGGAGAAATCCTGAAGTGTTGAGCCAGAAATAAGTCTTGAGCACCACCAGGTACGTCCCCAAAATTTACATAATAATAGCGATAAAAACTGAAATTCAGTGGATATAGAATAGTACTGAGTCTGAGAACCAAAACACAATGTAATTAATTCTGATTACTTCTCATTAGAAGCATAAGACAGAAGAGTAATTATTTACATGGGAGCTGGTGGAGAATAAGCAGTTTGATTCTGGGTTTTGGAGTCAGACTGTCTAAATTGGAATTGTTGGCTTAATCTGTTTTCACCCAAACAAAGATGGCTTCCTTCTTACAGGTCAAAACCCCACCTGGACAGGAAGAACTTCTAACTAGGCTCTTCATCTTAACCTGTTATTCACCCATGTGAGTAGTCATATCTTTCCAATAAATACTGTGGTCCTGGCCAGCTTTCTTTCTCACTCCACATGGTGGAAAGGTCACCTGACCCATGTTTCATGTCTCTCCGGCCTGGATTTAATTATTTTTTGTTGCAACTCTGTTCCAGACCTGCTTTCCCTATCCCCTTGAAATTGTAGCCTGTGGAATTATTCACAGGAATAATAAAGTTGCATTGACTAGATACTGCTTATGAACCAAACACTTGCTCTTCCTCTGCGCATCTTCTTCCTAAAAATGAAACCTAGAAACACAATTTGGAGAGCTGCTATGCAGTTTATGCAGAACTTGAAATAGCATAAGCATCCAGAAGAAACTCACTCAGCACAGGTGAACAAGGCTAACTCACCTGATCATGCTGCCCCCTTTGTTTTGTGATTAAGCCCACAAAACTGCTTTAAACTGTCTCCAAAAAAAAGCAGGTAAAATTTAAATTAATCAAGTAAACAAGAATCAGATGCTCTAATGCAGAGATGACCAAATTTACCTGTCCCTTTTCCGATACAAAATAACCCTGAAGCTCTCTCTTCTTCATATTAATAAACAGGAAACACTCCCAGTTACTCTATACACTCTCACCTCCAATTCACTACTATAGGCCCTTTGTAGAGTTAAAAGCACATCCAACTTTGGGAAACAGATATAGAAAGAAATCAGAGACCACTAAAGGCATCTAAAGAGAACTTCAAGACAACTCTTAGGATATTCAGGAAAAATTTCTTTCTTTTTTTTTTCTGCTATGACGGCTGTTTATTCAGGAGGATTTTTGCTTTGTGGGAAAAATCTGAAGGTGAGTAAGATGGTTGACTTTGACTCATGGGGAGGGTGGAGATGTTCCAGGTTCTAAAATAAATTAATAATTAAAATTCTATATGACCCAGTGATTCCACTTTTTATCATCTAATATACCGCTATTACTTTGGGAACTATGTGGTACCAGGATGGAATCTGGGCCTCCTGCATGCATAGCCTTTTTTACCCTGAACCCTGGACATTTTTTTTGGAGAAATGGAAGATATTAGGGAGATG
>PVKC010020362.1:0-18653 GCA_004027635.1 Crocidura indochinensis
GGCGTTTGCCTTTCATGCAAAAGGTCATCGGTTCGAATCCCGGTGCCCCATATAGTCCCCCGTGCCTGCCAGGAGCAATTTCTGAGCATGGAGCCAGGAGCACTGCCGGGTGTGACCCAAAAACCAAAAAAAAAAAAATCTTATCTTTGAATATTGTTGATTCTTCATACTTTTATTATAAGAACACGAATTCTATTTATACTTTTAGTTATGAAAAATAACTTGACTAAAGCAAAGGAAAATGACAGTAAATGGCAGTTTCCCTTAAAGTCACATATTTTAAAGATTTTTTTTGAATTTTAATGCCTCTCATCAATTTGTATTGTTCAGGATCCTTTTACTCACCCTGTTACTCTACTCATACCTACTCTCCTTAATTCCCTGGAATTAATAATTCTGGGCTGTTATATAGAATAATACTCATTATTCATCCCCATCAGATCCCAAGACAACTTGTGTTTATATATATAAATTCCTGGAGGGGAGAGGAAGTTACTTTTCAACCATTAGGGAAATATCAAACCACTTCCTAAATGGTCTTTCTGACTCCAACCTCTGTCTCAAGAGTATTCCACTCTCTACCTGTCACATTAATATATTTGCTGTTTGCCAACAGGTATCACGTAGAAAAGCTTAGAGCATGCTTAGTTCAAACAAAGGATTAAAATGAAAAGAAAGAGAAACAAATAGGGCCTCCTTTAATGAGTTTGCTCTGAGTGCAGAGCCAGGAGTAACCCCTGAGCATCACCGGGTGTGACCCCCCCCAAAAAAAATCAGTTTCAGTGTCAATATGCAATATATCTTACTTCTTATGCGGTGACTATCTTTTTTGGCTGTTCAATTACTCTTGTGACCCCCTTATTATTTTAAATTAAGTAGACTTCAGGTTTATTTATTTTTTTTGTTTTGTTTTTGGGTCACACCCGGCAGTGCTCAGGGGTTACTCCTGGCTCCTTGCTTAGAAATTGCTCCTGGCAGGCACGGGGGACCATATAGGACGCCGGGATTTGAACCGATGACCTTCTACATGAAAGGCAAACGTCTTACCTCCATGCTATCTCTCCGGCCCCGACTTCAGTTTTTCTTGTGGTCAGTTGGCAGGTAGATGTCTGTGAGTATAATCAGTGTCATGCTGCATGAACAGTTATATCTGAAGACTGTTTTAATCTAGTCAGTAAAACAAGGCTCAACATTTCCCTATAAAGGTTTTAACTAGGTGTACCAATTTTAAACATAACTGATTTTTAGAAGTAGCAAAGCTTATGGTTAAAAAAAGTATCAGAAGAGATAACTAGTAGTAAAACATGGGTCTAGCATGTGCAAGGTCCAGGTTTTGATTTATGGCACCCATGGCATCCCCAGCACCACTAGGTGCAGCTGTAGTATCCCTGAACATCATCAGGTATGACCCTGGTGACCTCAGCACCAGCAGGAGTGGCCCCTATACAGATTACTTGTTTAAAAAGGAAGAAAACATGGAATGATCATTTAGCTCAAGAAACAGAAAATTATGATTTTTATAACATATATGCTTTGCATATAACCGGAATCTAGACAAGTATATATAAATAAAATATAATATCCAGGATTTTCTGACTTCTTTTGTGTTATAAAAATTACCTAGAAAATATTTTAAAAATATGTAGATTATCTCATTTGAAAAGATTTACTCTAGAGAAATAAAACAGAACGTAAGATACATGCATGCAGCTGGTTTCCCTAACTTGGGTTTAGCCTTCCAGCAGCACAAATGAATGGTCTGTCCCCTGAGCGCCCCCAGGGGTCAGTCTTCTGAACAGAGAGCTAGAAATAAACCCTGAAAGCCTAAAGGTGTAGCCTCCCCCCCCCAAAAAAAAAACAAAAAAATACTCTAATGCAAATACATACATGTAGTATGTACCTGTGTTGAAATATATGCTAGTATTATCAGGATTTTATACATCTCACTTTTATTCATCTTTCTGTCTTCAATATCCAAATTATTGCATTATTATTAAGGAATTAGATTTTCAGTAATCTTTCATATAGAATCATGAGAACTGACTTTTAAATGCAGTTCTATATAGTTATTAAGCTGTTTTAGTGAAGTAGAATTCAACATTATAAGATCATCTTCATCAAAATTCAAAATGCTCTAATTTCTTCTATAGAATAGTCTTGCAGAGAATCTATACATCAAAGGAGAAGCCTCTTATATATACACATATACATATATTTACATATATACATATAAATGTATATTTGTATATATACACACATTGATTTACCTGTCAGCAAAAGCTCAGGCTTATGAGCCATGTATAAATGACTACTAGTTAACAGGAACTTGTGATCATCTGCTTTTATTTTGCAGCTAAAATTGTGATAGGTACTTCACAGTATACATTCAAAGGTAATAGGGAGCAAAAGAGACAGGGCATTAGATTATGTTTCTGTCACAAACAGCATCTTGTATCCAGAGAGCTGCTTTATTTTGTTTAATTATCTATCTCTTCATGAAAGATGATGACTGTCACTGAAAGATCATTTTTCCTCTGTCATGTGCCCCCCAAAGGGCACCTAATCAAAAAATGTGGACCTTAAGTAGTTAAATAATGAATCAATTTCAAGGGTTTAGCATAGGTGTCACCTCCGTGGTCGTTTTTTTGGACTGTGATTTCTGGTAATAGCAAGTGAAAAAAAAAAAAAAACTATTACCGCTGTTGCTATGGCTCTTCTATCTGCTTGAGGTTCAGGCATCGTTTTGGAGGCTGCTGTGTAAACCCTGCTTAGAGAAGGTAGAATTTCATAATACCAGAGGATTACTGCTGCCTCATGAGCAAACAGTAAATCTAGGTGTTGGACTCTGGAAGAAGAAAAAGACAATATTTCCAAGGAAAGGAAAAAAGTAGTCTTTTTCTCTAAAGCTTGAGAATTCTCTTATTTTTATGATGGGAAATTTCTCTACTTTCTGCAGAATGGCGAGAAGGCTATCAGAGAATGAAAATGAGGTAATAGTCATTCTTTCTTGTTGCTTATGACTTCTGTTATAAAAGTTCTGTTTGCATAATTGATTATTGATGATATGAAAATATATGTAAAGAGTTCTTTGGGGGGAGAAAGCTTGGGAAATATTGAGGGGAAAAGTTTGACTCAGAGGGATGGTGATTTTTATCTGTTTTTTTTTCTTAAAAATGTGCAGTTTGGGGAGGGGGTGTACTGGACCAAAATATTGTTTCTGGATACTTTGAGTTATTTTGAATGACATTTTTTCTCTCTCTAGGCAAAATAAATACTTTTTATTAACAAGGAAAAATGCCAGATAATCTCTGGATTATATTTGAGCTTATTTGAATTGTGATTTGGGGCTGAATGGGGAAGCTTTAAAAAGGAAGACTCTTTTAAATGACTAAACTTAATATTGTTTCTTTGCCAATAGTTTCTGACCTTTTAAAGTCCCCTTCAGGGAATGATTAAACAGTTCTTGGCTGTGTTTGAAGGCTGAGCAGCTTCTCAGATTTACTTTAAAATAAGTTATCTTAATGACTTTTTTTACACCCCTTGATTTACAGTTTAGTTGAAAGAAAAGTCCTCAGCAGTATGTAGTCCAATCTCCTATTTTTTTAAAGAATGTGTATGGATACTATTGCTATATTTGTCTATTGTTAACTTGAAACTTTCCAGTAATTTAAAGGTATATGTTTCCTTCTTAAAAAAAACAAAAACAAATTGTTTTCTGCCGGAATTGTAGCCTTTTCTTCATGTTCCACAATAGACTGCTATTATTTTTTCTATTATCTATCAATTGCCTAGATTCATAGTGAGCATCTCTCTGTCTAATTTGGATCATTTTAATTTTGGTGACTTGTGTATATAGTTTCAGTGACAGCATATTGCTGTGCAGTTACAGTATAAGTATGCTTCTAATGGAAATATTAACACAGTTCAGATGATTTTTAAATACTTAACTGAAGATTATCTGTATATTGTGAAACAATATTCTTATTTAATACGGCCGGCCGTGTCATTGCTGAGCTTGAAAACTTAATGATTTGTGTGTGTGTCGGGGATGGAGGCTTATAAGCCTAAAGTACTTCCTTCTGACTAATTGAATGAAGAATATAGTGTATTTTGTTTCTCTATGAAATTATGCTTATGTGTAGCTCCTCAAATATAAAGTGGGGAGATTGTATAGGTAACCCGTAAGGTCTAAGACTATAAATTATGGGGTTTCTCTGCTTAGGAGTTTGGATTATGTTTCTAAAAGATAAGGCACACATGACTGTTTATAGGAAGAAGAGATCTATCTGGTACACATGCCCAGAAAATTTTGAATTAAAGTAATTAATTTTCTAATGAAGCAATTAATGTCTGACTTCTTTCCTACTACATGTAATTAATTTTCTACTAATAGGTGGTCAGGCTATAATGTTTGACTTCTGTTTAAGACAAAATTTCCTATGCATTTTTTCATTTTAACTTCTTCACTAGTAAATAATTTTGAATGCCTGTATTTTTTTAAAAGTAGTAATGCCATTTCCTTCCAGTACTATTTTTAGAGTGTGAGTCATTTAATACAGCATTTCTTGATCAGTAGTTTTTCATTTTTTTAACATTTTTTGTGATCAGTAGTTTGATCTGAACCACAAAACAGAGTAAAATCTTTAATGTTTTCCCAAATCTTCCAAAAAGGACATAGTTAAAATTATTTGAAATGCCCCGGAGAGGATGTTAGTATATACATTGGAATTCCTCGGAACTGTCAGCAAACTAAAGGCTAAGGACTAAATCCTGCCTATAATCTGTGTATAGCTAGCAGTCTAAAATATTTTTTAACATGTTAAAGAGTTGTTTAAACTAGAACATGTGGACAGAAAACCACACTGAATCTGGATGACAGCCTAAGAGATGTGGCCCTTTACACACAGTATTTTTAACCACTGCCTCTAAGGAAACCCATTGAGAATTTCTGATCTAAAGACGTGAAGAATTTTCTAGTATTTTCTCTGAGGCTGGGGAATACTGTGTCATAATAGGGGATGTTCTCTTTATTGAGGTAACAGACAATCCCATTATTGAAACGTTTCTTTTAAGGAGAGATTCCTGATTATAGTAAATATGCATACTTCTTGTGTTTTCACACATAAATTTTAACAAATTGTATGGAGTGTTGTTTTGGGAATGTTAATAAGTTGTGTGTATAAGATATACATTTTAATGATTTTTTTGTTTCTCGAGCAAAGAAAGTGGGTGAGTTTTACACAGAAATATAAGGGAGGGCTTTTGATTTCTTTATTACTATTTTAAATTAAAGGACCATCTATTAGAGAAGGAAAGTGAATAGCATGCTAAGTGTCAGATATAATCACATTTGTTTCCTCCTTGTACTGAGTAAGTGTCTTCACCCTACAATTAACATCTCAGGTACCTTGTCAGCAGTAAGGAGAATAGTACTTAATCAAAAATGCATTAAAAGTATTAGATCATAGCATATGAAATAATCAGACTCTACCAAATGCCATTTCACTACTTGCTTTAGAGGGGGAGGCACCCTCAGCTATAAAGCATATATTGGTATATCAGAGAATTAACAAGGAAGGAGAATAAACAGTGAACATTATTGAAAATTTGCTGCTGATTTCCTTTATCCTCCTTTTTAGTGTGTCCCTGAGTTCTCGCGCTGCTTTTTCTTGGAAATGTCAAACACCATCCCTGCTTTTATCATGCCTCTCTGGCATTTGTCACTAAGTAGACTCTAGGCAACATGCAGGCTTGATGGAGGTACCTAAAACACAGACTTTATTTTGCCACTCATCTGTTAAAAGCTTTCAATGGCTCCCTGCTAGTCTGAACAGAAATTCTTAGGAAAGATGAGTTAAGCCAGGCAGCTAAGAAAGCCTGAAAGGCAGCACTGGGTAGCTGAGGGTGACTTTAAGACAAACTAAGAAGAAAAGAATAAAAGTACCTAAGGCAAAAAAGAACAATAGGTTGGATTTGCAAAGGTTGTGTTTTTCAAAGTATCTAGTGGGTCTTTTGGGTGGGCAGTGGATATTTGGTGAATGGTACTTTCTAGGAAGAACTATAATATGAGAGAGTACACATTGCAGCAAGTTGTAGATCACAGGTCTTTTTGGGTACTATACTGTTCAAAGCATTTTAATGACTGTGAATTGCTCATTAAGCTGATTTTGGCTATAGCAATTCAAGGACTCATTAAGGAACTTTGTCATTTGTTCTCACCCTGAGGTTTCTTCGCGTTTGTTACTGCCTTCTCTACCCCACATTCAAGTAGAAGTCGCTCATTTTAAAATTTAAAAAGAATATTTTTTAGAAACACTTCTAGTTCTAAAATTCAGTGACACTTTAAAGCCCTTAGAATACTATATAAGATTTTTTGTGAAAACAAAATTGGGTGTGTGTACATGGATTCAGATTTGGCATTGGATGCTGATTATTCTCATTGAAAGTTGTTAAGTTGACTGCTAAACAGTGTTATAAATTTCAACTAATAAAATGTACCAGTGTGACGAACTTATGAACAGCCTTATGTTTCTAATGGTATTTGTTAAAAATACAGAGATTCGACTCCTACTATTGTGTCATCATTTTAATAATGATTGTTTGAACATTACATTTGTTAATTGTGCTTTTTGTAATATAAACAGACCTCAGCAATGTCAGCACAGAACAGTAGGAGTGAAAGCAGGTGGATCTGTATTTTAGGGAAAGAGATTAGGATTTTCACAGGTGCCTTTGACAGTGCTGCAGAGGGGAGTAAGGGGGTTGGTCTGACTACTTTCTTTACAAATTTCTGTTCACTAAAAGTTGGTGAATTTTGAGAAGGATTCATTTGCAACAGCAAAAAAATAAGAATAATAATTTAAGCTGTCATTCTGGGCAGAAATAGAAACACCACAATATTTAAGGATACCCCCTTCAAATTAATGGTAGTCCCTCTGTGCAAGGCAAAGGGAATAATGATAATAAAATCACCCGTGAGGATACTATAATCCATTCCCTGTTTGTTAATGCAGCCAATTTGTTTCTGCACGCTAATGTCTCATGTGATGAGTGCATCCTGATGTTAAGTGCTACGCTAACATTAATGTTCATTCACAGTAATTCTTAGCTTACAAATTTAGATATAATACATGCATGTCCCATTTCCTTAGATTTGAGGTGGATTCTTATTTATTAATGAGATACTCCAAATATTTAAAGAAATAGCATATAATAACAATAAACACGGTATCTTTAGTTCTGTCCCTGTAGACACACATAAAAACACCCCCCACCACACACACACACACACACACACACACACACACACACACACAGTCGTAGTAAATGAAAAGTGGATTTTTGAAAATGTTAAAATGCTTTTTTTTAGAATTCTAAAATCACCTCACTCCTTCATTCTTGGTTTTTACCAAGGTTACAGTTCTTCGCTATTATTTTATCATTTTCTTAAGATGCAATGCTCAAGCCAGCAGGACCTGAGATATTATTTTCTTTCGTCCTAAGATTCCGATGTGCAGCTCCTAGCAGAATCTATTTGATTAAATTCGCTTAAAGTATAGATTTGATTAAAGAGGAAAATGTTAGACAGAAATTATTCTGCAGCCACTTTCTCATTAAGAATGAAAAGTAAGTCTATGTAAAATTCCACTTTTTCAATCAGTGTTAATTTTCTAAAAGAACTCATGGTGTTAATAATTTAGTGCTGTGCTTACAAGCTTCAAACCTATTGATTTTAATTGGAGTTCCGTATCTAGAAGGAAGATAGGCAGTGAGCAAATCAATTTTGTTTTAATTCAATGCATTTTAATAAGTGGGCTAAAGATTCACCATAACATTACTCGTGATAGTTCGATATTTGCTATAAGGGGCCTTTGCCTTAGATTCTTCCCAAAGGTGTTTGTTTTTGAAAGTGCTAGAATGCTATCCTTTTATGTTACATCCTCTATGGATGGCATTAAATGAGGCCCTCAAGTGTCCATCATGGTAAAGTGCCCTATATGGGTTTGATTAAATAATGACCTGAATAAATTAGGGTACCTGTTCTGTCATTTATATGTTAGCTGCATCATTGTCTTTCTTTCACGATACGGCTTTCTCCCTTTTTCCAAATGAATATTTTATAGTTCGGGCTTATAATTAATCGCAGTCCATATTTATGAAACAGTCTATCTAGTCAGTAATAATCTCTTTAATTTTAACATTCATGCATATGGTTAAGCCCTGATTGAACCATGCATTTCTATATATGTTTAGTCCAACTAAATTCAAAGAAATATAGAGCAGGGTAATATGCAGACAAGTAGCTCTTGGAGATTTCTGATTTTTGCATTCAAATATGAAATCATCCCAGACTTCCTGGGACATTCAAGAACCCCCAGACTCTGGCTAATAGTGATCGCAGATGTGCGTTCTGAATCACATGCGTTTAGCACTAATATTCATCTCTCGTGTATAGCTACTACCAATTTTCATGTGGGTTTAGCATCGTATTATTTCAAGAATAGCTTTTTTGTAACCTAGAGAACTCTCCAGAAAAAAAAAAGAGAAAAAATACTCGCAAGTTATCACTTTGGAAATTTTCTATTCAATTAATTCCAGGTGAGAATAGGGATTGACAGAGAATTTTAACAGGCTCGAATTTATCGAATGTTCTTTACCTTTCCCCATATGAAATCAAGCTACAAATGAAGGAAATAGCCTCATTCTAAAGACTTTTTTCTGAGAGGGGTCCCAGAAAACATCGCAAAGCCACAGTACATAAAGCACTATATTGGGTGCTGTGAGGGTACCTGGTACTTTGAGATTCAGTGCAGCATCCGTAATGAGCTTACTGTGAAAAGTAAAGCAGTCCTGAACATGGAGGGAAGAGGTAAACGCTAGTAATTGTGTTTCTGGGTGTCACATCCCCCTGGGAATTAGGGTAGTGGCTATGTTTTCTTTTTATTCTTTAATTTAGTAATGTAGTATTTCCAGAGATAGGGAGGACAGTATTGCTAACTTAAAAAAAATCAGGAATCAAAGGCTTAAATGTAAGAAAGTAAAATAAGTTTGTAGGCCTAAGCTACCAGCTCACTGAAGCATTAGGCTTGAGATCTTATGGTAAGATACCCCTGAAATTATCCTTTAGTGTAATTTATTTTGCCCTTTTATTGTCTAGAAAAGTAAATCTGTGCTACTTCTGAATGCTACTTTACTTTTGTAATGAATTTGTTACGACAAAGGGAGAGGAAAGATAACAGAACTGAGTTTATTTATTTTTTTAACAAACTTCCCTCCTGATTTGTCTTGATTTTTTTGGGATGGTGGTCACTTATATATTGGGAAATGGGACATAGCTGGTGTGAGCTCGGGGGCAAGTAACTCAGTCTGCTGTCCTTTTATTCATCATTGGCGACTAAGCCTGACCCATTATAGTATCAGAGAGTTGGGATTTAATTCCATCTATTAGTGATACTGAATCTGGTATTAGAAAAAATGAGAGAGAGATGGAATATTTCACATGAGCTATTTCACATATACCATTGTAAAATGGCTATGATGGCTTTGCGGCCACTGACAATCGAACCCTTAGTTATTGCTCAAAAACTGAAGTTGGCAACTCTTGGTGATAGAAGCAGGGAACAAAGGGCTTCTGATACTTTACAAATTCACGGGATGCGGAACTGGGTTTTAGAAATCATCGTAAGCACCTCTTGCCCTCATATACAGATGGCGAAGCTGAGATTTAATTGCTGATTTCTTGTCATTTTCAGGATAAGCAAAATTAAGCCAATTTTGCCTGACCTCTCTGCTCTTTTCTCTTTTTTTAAACCCTCTGTAATACTTAGAAGGAAACAGACCTCCCCACATTTCCCTCCCCCCTCTGGAAGGCTCTAAGGTCAGAAAGAAATGAACAAAATGATGCCATGGAATTTTCATCCAACATTTATTGTGATGATTGCCCGAACTTTTGAGAGAAGACTGTGATTGCAGACTATTTCCTTTTAAATCGGTATAATTAAAGGTGCTTTCTTTCTTAAATAAAACCTTCAGATCCCAGAAAGGTAGCCAAAAAAATAAGAAATTGTTTATTTCCTTTTACTTAAAGAGATCTGTGTTCTAAAGACTGTGTAACTGGCTAAACAGAATAATTGGATGGTGTACTCTCAGTTAAAATAACGAATATTTAAAAGCTATCTGGGAAGTGGAGTTGTTAATAAAAATGCCTCGTATTATGACTTTGTATTTGTGCTTGAGGATTCATAAGATGGGCAAAATTATGGTTAATTGCCTTCTCATTATTTCTATATTTCATTTTTCTTTCTAAAAATGTGCTGTAGTAAAGGAAAAATAGAATCAAAGTAATTAGTTTGCATTTTTATAGAGGGAACTGTCTTACAAACATGTAAAGAACCATATTCTTAACACCCTAGACTATATCCCACTTCTTTCATCATTCCTTTCCTCAACTCTCTGCTTGTGTAAAGAAAAGAAGGTAAGTTTGGAAGCAGAGGAAGCTCTCATTTTATCTTTTTTGAGTAGGAGGAATTAAGAGGAAAGAATATGATCAGTTATTCTTTTGTTCTTAAAGATGAAGCAGACTCAAAATTATTAATCAGGAGAAACTCCTCAAACTGTTATGTTATTCATACAGCTATGTCAAAATCTTTTGTAATAATCTTAACAAAGTTATCCTTTACTAAAATATTTGCATTCTAAGTATTTTTGCTAATGAGATGCATTTAAAAATAGGAATAATAAAATCAAGGGAAGATGAAAAAGTACTTATACATTTAATTTTATTTCTGCCTTATGAACACATTTTTCTTGTTGCTGTGCACAATATTGCTGAAAGTTTCAATTGTTGGTGTAGGAGTACAAAATAATGCTGTGTACGACCTTTGACTTCAGGCCTTGTCATTAATATCAGGGATATGTTGCTGCAACCTCATCCATCTCAAAACTGCTTTTTAAGTGGGATAGTAAAGACAGGGGCTCGACTGTGAGATGATAAAATGTCATCTGTTGTCTATATGGAAACCAAGAGTTGTAATTATACGTGTGACGCACATTTCATTTCTCTCGCATATACATATTATTGGGCAGTTTGGCTTTTTGTTTATTTTCAGAAGATACAATCAGGTTATTACCTTCTAGAGAGACATGCACTACAAATGTGCTATAAAATCCAGCAAAGTAACGTTTTCTTATTGCACATGGATAAACCTTTTGAACTCTCATGAACATGGACAGGCAAGGACTGATCGTCTAAGGAACTTGACCTCAAGTCTTGTCTCTCACATTCAACTTGATACCTTTACAGACCTACTTAATTGTTCTCTTCTTATTTTGTCAAGTGCAAAATATAGCAACTCTAAATAGTTTATCTCAGAAATATAAATCAGAGGCCTCTTAAGAAGTGCATAAAATGTTCTCAGAGCCATGTAAGATGAGACTAAGGTAATATAAAGTGGAGCAATGCTGGACTTACATCATCTGATTTGAAAGTTTACAAACTGTACGAGGAGTTTGTTTTATTTCTTTCTTTATTAAAGTAATCTGAGTATGCACATGGCTATTTGAACAGTCCTTGTATGTATAAAACGTAACACACACAAGTATTTTTATTCTTGCAAAATGTCATCAAGTTGAGGTGGTATTTTTTTTTTTAATGAACAGAACTGAAAATTTTCATGTTAAGGGTTACTGCAGTCTACAATAAATCACTGATAAAGCTGCAATTGGAGTTGTCGGCTTCCGGACATTGGATCCTATGGGGATCATGGTATTGAATACCCCCCTCCCTTGCCTCCCACATGCTGGAGGCTGACCCATTCCAGTCTAGTTATTGACATGGGAAAAATGAGCTGAGTATAGTAACTTGGCCAGAACGTCAAGATCCCCTCTCTGTAAATTATAACATGAACCATTTGGCTATTGTACACATACATCAGGATCAGTTAATTTTATAGTGGTTCAAAGGTGGTAAGAAATTTCATTTAACAAATAGGAAAGACCTATTTTAAACTTTCAGATTTTTTAAACTTTGTGAGTTTTCAAAGTCTTTAAATGCTAGAGATATTAATAAGTAGACATAGGGCAGTTGTGTGACCTGTTCATAATAGGAACTAATGTTGGTTTTACAGCAAAAGACTGTAGCTAAAATTACAATTTAATTCAAACTGTATTCAAAGAACCTTAGACTTAAGACTCAGGATTTGAGCTTTGCACTATTTAACTATATTAAATCTTTTAAAAAATGTTTAATTTCTGTTGGCTCCAAGTTCTTTTCTCCCTCCAAACGTTGGTTTGGATCAGATGCTTGCTTAGATCCTATTTACCTCAGTCATTCTATAGTTCTTTGAATTTGAGGTCTTTGCCTTCTTTGGGGGCGGGGAGCTAAAGCCTCATCTGGCTGTGCTAAGGGCTTATCCTGACTCTGTGTTCATAGATCCTTTCTGGTGGTGCTTGGGGGACCATATAAGGTGCTGGAGATTGATAAGATAAGACACATTCAGGATGGCATAACCACAGACTAAGAATTGAACCCTGGTTGACCACGTGCAAGGCAGATACCCAACTCACTCCAGTATCCTCTTTCTGGTCCTTACTTGCCTTCTTATTCTCTCCTCACCTTCACCATAATTCTAACATTTATTATGTCTTATTTAAATAATAAATTAATTTCGGTCTCATTTATTGGTGTTAGTCAAGGGATAAGATACAAAAGGCATACACTACGTGTTTGTGAGTGATGATGGTGATAGGAGGTTGAATTAGAAAGTCTACTCATTTCAAAAAAAAGAAAGTCTACTCATTTCCTTCTAGTTCTAAAAACCCATAACTTTTAACATGTTTTATTCACGGAAATGTCCATTGTGCTGGCATAATATATAGCCCTGAAAATAAGGTGGTCCATGGTCTTAGACTCAAATAGCTTCAAAAGGTTTATGTTTATTAGATTTAAATCATGTTTTCTTCTACCATCAGTTTTATTTCCTCCCCTGCCAGGAATTGATCCCAGGGCCAAGCAACCCCAGCTTGTGTCTCAAAGTCTCTTCATAAGGAAGCACTTAGCAAACATTTTGACAATATTTATAGGACAGTGGATAAAAACCTTAACAATCACAGTGAAGTTCATTCAAGGCTCATGAAACTAGTTACTAGAACCATTATGCTTATTTGATGTCCAGTAATTGTGGAAGAAACCCTGAATAGCATTTCCTCTCTAGCTTGAGATAACTAATCAGAACTATTTAAATAGGTTACTAACTATTATTTAGGACATTAGTAGGCAATTTTTTTATTCTCTCTGATTGTTAGACATTCTTAATTTAGCAGGAGGTCACTCCTGTTGTGATTGCCCAAGATTTTAAGGCAGCAACAAGTCTTCATTTTGAAGCCTTGATATTATTATCACCATCTTGGTTCGTTATTTCCTGTATGCGCTCTGCATCAGTGGCTTACCGACAGGCCCATACACAGATCTTTCCTTGTAAAGTGAAACTATCTCAGAGCTCAAGAGCAGACATGCATTTCGTTAGCATGCCGGAAGCATATACAATATCTAGTCTGAGGTCAGCCTTGCTTGGCTTAGTTCTTGGCTTGTGAAGGTTCTTTCAGAATCCCCAAGCTCAACCTTCTTGGTTGAATCTTTTGAGAAGTACTCTTTCTCTTCCCTAAATCTATTAATGTTTTTTTCACTCTCAGCTCCAGACAAGAGTACATATTTAGCTACCTCAGAGGCCAAGAAAATACTTCTTTTTCCCACTTCCCCTTTGCTGTTTTTGTTTGTGCTGTTGAGTATACAGGAGGTCACACGCACTTGGTTGTGGCACCGAGGATCACACTGATAGAGCCAGGAATTCAACGTGATAGGAATGTGGGGTGGTGCTGAGGTCAAATTCAAGGCCTTATGCATGCAAAGCAGACTCTCTACCACTAAGCCACATTCCTGGGCCCTAAACAATACTGTGTATTTGGTTCTGTTCCAATTACCTCTCTCATGTCTTCATTCCTTAAGAACCCCAAGGTTAATTCTGATTCTGCATACAATGTTCTTGTTTCTTTTGATCACTTGTTCCTTATGACCTCAGTGAGTTTCCAAATATGCTATCCCAAAACAGGGCAACTTGACATTGTAAGTGGCACAAGTGGGAAGGTCACCCTGAAATCTCACCCTGGTCCTCCCACTCCACTTCTCATCTCCTGTGCAGTATGGCATTCATATAAAAGGTTCCTCAAAGATAAAGGAATGCCAAGAAGAACATGAAACAAATGGCACCTTTGCAAACCAAGCATAAAGACAAGTTGAACCATTTCTTCAAATTTTCATTCGCTAGTGGAGGCACCAATGTCATACAAGGTTCATTTTGAATAAGTATATGTGCTTCTTTCCCATTAATCTGTCGTGTCACTGTTTTGTTGTTGTTGTTGTTGTTGTTGTTGTTTGGGGGCTACACTCTGCCATGCTCAGAATTTACTTCTGGCTCTGTGCTCAGTGATCACATCTGGTGGTGCTAGGGATCAAATCTAGGTCTGTTGCACACTAGACAAGCAGCCTACCTGCTGTACTATATCGCCAATCAATTAAGTCAGTTTAATTTGAGACCCAGTCAGGATGTCAAGGGAAACTTCTCCCCAATTCCCAACTCCCTTGCTCCACAATTTGTACCTATTTTCTACTTGAGCTAAATTTTCCATCTTGGTCGATGTTGATTGAAAACTAAAGTGTAGCCTATTATATAAATTCTTATTACCTAGACTATTTGAATTTGAAAAGTTTTAAGAATAACTCTACAGAATGGATTATGGTGAGTGCTCTTTGGTAAATATATTGTGAGGCTTATTAAGAGAGTAACCACTCATTTTAGAGAGGTGTCCTTAGAAGATGATACTATAGAGCTAAATTTTAAAGTAGAAGTATATATAAAGAAATACCAGAACTCTCTTGATTTTCTTTTGTTGAAGTCTCCACTTTCAATGTGCAAGCATGTTTGCTTGTTTGTGAAAAAGAGAGGCCAAGATTTCCTGGTAATCAAGAATAGAAATTTCAGATATCTGCTCAGTTCTTCCCAAATGATAATCCCAAGATTAATTCCAAAATGACTACATGAAGCAGAGTTTGAAGAATTTTTAAAAATGTTGATTGTTGAAACCCAGTCTTAGTGATTCTGCATTGTAGGGGCAAGGGAAGAGGGAGTGAGTTGAAGTACCTTCAACTTTTGATGGTGTACAGGTGATCCTAATATACACTCAAGACTTAGTCCTTAGTGACTTCCAGTCTTCTGATGCTCTGATTTAAGTATGTAAGAAACCTGTCTGCCCCTGACTTTTCATCGGAGATAAGTAAGTTGGTCATCTTTAATTTTATCCATTTTGGACTACCTATGATTTCTTTCATGATTTTAGTCTAGCTAAGGCTCATATTTGAATAATATACTTAGAGTTTAATAGTTGCAACTCGGAGAACAGGAAAAGTAGGTCAAAGAATGACAGAAATATACTGGTGAATTTGTGATGCTTGATTTGTACAGACTCATTTTTGTGGGGGCATGTACAAACCAAAAACCATTTATTGAAAATCAGTATGAAATTAAGTTTAGCTATTCCACCCATATGCTACTACAGATCTTTGAGCTTCTTTTTCGGCTATAGTTTTTTTTAGTAATTTTAATTGTGATGAAAGTGAATGGGCTATAGTTTTGAGACAAGAGCATTAACATTGATATAGAAGCAAAATGTAATTTTATAGTGGAGAGAGGAAAGACTTGAAAACTTTACTGTGTTATTTTAAATGATTTTTATTGTGATCAAGGTGAATTACAGGTAATTCACAGTAATATGTAAAGTACATAGTTAGCGTGAATTGGGGCCATTCCCACCACCAGAGTTATACTCCCTCCACCCCTGTTCCCACCACGCATCGCATACCTCCCCACTTTGCCCCAATGACTGCTTGTGTAACAGGTCTTCTGTGTGTTTAGCTTGTTGTAGATTGGGCATCAATTCTGGTGTTGACTTTGGGTTTGATGCTTAAGTCTGATCATTTTTTATGTACACTCAATGTTCATACGACTGGCTGCTCCTGGTACCATCCATTTCTCCTCAATTTATGAGGGATAACAAGATGATTCAAGATCTGTGGTTCTGTTGGAAAAATAAAAGAAAGAATAAAAAAGCTGGGATGAATCCATCTAGAGGCTATAAATACCATTTCAAAAGAATAAAAGAAAAGAAAGCAAAACAAACTGAAAATGAAAAACAACCAATGACAAATAAGTCCCACAGTAGCAGCAACAAAAAATCATCACCAAAACAACAACCACAAGAAAGAAAAGAATAAAAGGGGGAAAACAAAGGACTGGTGTGGCCCTTTACTGTGTTTAAAAAAACTTTGATTCAGAAAAAAAACAACTTTGATTTAGGCAGAGAGGAAACAGACTTGACTTGATGTTCATTTTCTTTTTCTTTTTCTTTTTATTAAATCACCATGAGATACAGAGTTAAAAAGTTGTTGATAGTTGAGTTTCAGTCATACAATGTTCCAACACCCATCCCTTCACCACTGTTCATTTCCTGCCACCAAATACTCCACTCTCAGCCTGCCTGAAAGTTATAAAGAAGAGAGATATGAAAAATTGAGCAAGCCCATCCCTTTATATAGGTTCGGTAGGTTCTTTTCCCATTCCATTACTTTTTATGTTTGCCATTTATTTTTTTGACTTTCCTCTTGCTAAAAAGAGGGCTAGAAAAATACAGGAGGTAAGCCACTGCCCTTGCATGTGACTGACCCTGGTTTAGATTTCTTGTGCCACAAAAGATTCCCTGAACACCACCAGATGTTATATCAAACCAAAATAATAATGAAAGGAAATTTGTCTCAATAAAAACTTGGGATCCTTACTTTGATCTAAGAATCTGGTGAGATAATCAAGGGAATGCCAGAAATTTGGTGTTATCTATCCAAGTTTCAGAAATTAATAAATATAGCAGAAATATCAAGTTCTCGGGTAGTCAGGGAGATGGTTAATTTATACCAATAAAAAAACCTGTTTTCATGCTTCTGTCCACTTAGAAAGTTGGGCTTTTATAAGGGATTTTTCAGTCCCACAACAGATCACGGTAAGTGCAAACTAGAATTAATCAAAGTTTTTCTCTTTTTCTTTCTCCAACTTGGTCTCCCTTGATTAAATAGCTGCTGTTTTCTAAAAAAGCACACAACCCTTTGAAGGGTCAGAGACATTTTTTATATGTTTCTCTGGGTGATAACAGTAAAGTCTGAACTGGCTAGTCATTTGGGATTACAGTTGTTCTATCTAACCAAACACATGTGCCGAATCTAGGAAGTTTCCATATTCTTGAAAATATCTTGTCGTATTTGATTTGTATTCCTTTATTGAAAAATTGATGCAAGCCATTCATCTTCTATCCTTATTTTCTCTCTCCCACTACCTTAGAATAATAGAGCCGATCCAGAAGAACTATTCACAAAATTAGAACGCATCGGGAAAGGATCCTTTGGAGAGGTTTTCAAGGGAATTGATAATCGTACCCAGCAAGTGGTTGCTATTAAAATCATAGATCTAGAGGAAGCGGAAGATGAAATTGAAGACATTCAACAAGAAATAACTGTTTTGAGTCAGTGTGACAGCTCATATGTAACAAAATACTATGGATCATATTTAAAGGTAATGTGTATGCTATGTTGTTTAAGTCATAAGGTATTTTCATTATGTTTTCCCTTTTCAGAAATTCTGTTTTTTTTTTTTGAAGGCACTGTCTTAAATTAGGATTTGGCAGTCTTTGGCCTCCAGGCAGACTCCAGCTCCATTTATTTTGCCAAAGAGACTGTTTTTAGATTTAGCAGCTGTATCCTGAATGTATCCCCATACTCAGTTGCACCATTTTTTCCACACCTAAACTTTTGGGTTGATAGAGGAACAGAAATGCAGCTGGTCCTTGAGTCGTATCCTTTGTCAGGAAAGAGCTATCCTCATGAGCTTGTACTCATTATTCTCCACGGTACAATCCATCTCTACCTCTGAATCAATGGGTTATATAAGTATGTCACATTCCATGGAGTTATGATGTTTGTTTATGCATCTCTCTCTGACCAGGTTAAGAACACATTGTGGCCAAGAGTAGCTCAGCTGTTCTTGAATTGGATATCATTTAGCACAGGATATTGAGTACATGATAGACATTTGTTAAAATTAAATGGAAAAGTCTGTTACACCATCCCTCACCCTATGAAGTTGGATTTTTAGTTTCCATGATTACAAATGCTGAGAGTTCCAGCAGATGGAGATGTTTACTGCACAACAGAAAACTTGTTTGCTTAAAACTCAAGAGTTCTTAGATTCTTGAGTTAGATGTCAGGATACATTTCTATTGAAATGTTAAGAATAAATGACTAGAAGATAGGAATTAGGTTAGAGTTTAAAACTATTTTCAAATATTTTATTGCCTTTGAAAAATTTCTAAGATAGGCAGTATGTATTAGACATTTTACTATACAGGTCTAAAAATTGTGGGAGGAAGGATCATTGTTTTGGTGGCTTTAAGGTTTTTTTTTTTTTTTTGGTTTTTGGGTCACACCGGCAGTGCTCAGGGGTTACTCCTGGCTCCATGCTCAGAAATTGCTCCTGGCAGGCACGGGGGACCATATGGGG
>PVKC010020363.1:0-18651 GCA_004027635.1 Crocidura indochinensis
TCAAAACCAATTTACTCTCCTCTGGCTATGAAATCTTAGGGTTCTTGCTGCTAGAGTTAGCCCCTCAAGAGAAGCCCAAGAATTCTTCATCCAAACTTCTCTAGGATACGATTCTAGAGTATTTTCTCTGTTTTCTTGGCATAAGGGTAAAATGACCTAAGACCCAGACTTACTCTTGCAAAGTTCTCTTTGGCCAGAGAGATAGGGCTCTACATGCACATGTTCCATTCAATGCCAAGTAGCAAGTGCCATAGGGGAGAAGCAAAGAGCAGACTCTCAAGAAGAAAGCCTCTTAGGACTACTGAGAACTTCTCAAAAGTGCTGTGTGGGCCGCCTCTGGACACAGGACTTTTGTCTCCTCCAAACGTTCAATATGCTTTGTGGGAGCCAGAGTGGTGGCGCAAGTCATAGGGCATTTGCCTTGCACATACTAACCAAGGTCGGACCTCGGTTTGATTCCCAGAGTCCCATATGTTCTCCCAACCCAGGATTGATTTCTGAGCGAATAGCCAGGAGTAACCCCTGAGCGTCACTGGGTATGGCCCAAAAACAAAACAAATAAACAAACAAACAAAAAACGAATCTGCTTTGTGCAAGGAATTTGCTTTGTACAAGGAATACTCTGAGGTTCAGGGCTATAACAGAGTTAAAAACAAGAGTTAAGGAGTTAGAAAATCTGAGTTCAAGTCTTGAACGTCTGTTTCTTTAGCAAAATGGGAGAAGATAATAGACTCCAACTCGGTGGGGGTGGGCCATGGAAACTAAATAGAAGACAATTAACATTGTAAGGCAATTAGCATTGGATCTAGCATTAATTATATAATTACTGATTCTTGGCTACTGTCACAGACGGTGGACTCGAACAGCTACAGTTTGAGTTCCACATGTTCCACCCACTGACCCAAATTCCCAGCGGCCTATAACAGAAGACGTCTGGTCTTTTATGCCACAATCAGGGATATCTTCTTAGTCTTTTTATGAAGAGTCAGCTCTGCCTTGGGTTGCAAAGGCTTTTTGGAAACATCTGTTTGCTCAACTGATTTCAACACCCTAACTGTTGGCCCCACGTTCATTCTGTGAACTCCAACTTGTTTGTTTGAAACTTTCTTCCCAATAGACAGTTTAAAAGTTCACCTTAGAGTAATCAATGGTGTGTAACATCAACAGTCCATCCATTCCTCAACTTACTAACTCTAAAGAGAAGTTAGGCCAGACTTTGGACTTGCTGTTATTAGGCTAACAATAGTAAGTAAGGTCTATCCAGCTTGTGTGACCTTGGGCACATCAAATCATACACACTCTTATAACATCATGGGATTGGAGGGGCAAGAAAGGCCCCACAGTGTAGGAGTAAATGGAACCTTGATAGCCACTCTGGGACATTGCTGTGATTCAGCCATCTGAAGTGAGGATTTTCTTGAAATTTGTTGTACTGGACTGAGTTGATTTGGGGTCATTGGAGAAGCTGATAGTAGCCCCAGGAACCATTATTTTATTCTTCTCATTTTAGCCCAAGGAATCAAAGAAATATCCCTAAGCTCATGAAAAACAATCAATGCTGGGCTAGGTAGAGAAGTTTGGTGTTCCTTTTCCCACTACTATGAGTTTCCTACAACACTACTGTAATGTCTGGCACTTTTTTGCCTGATATATATATATTTATTTGAGTCATACCTGGTAGCGCTCAGGAGTTACTCCTGACTCTACATTCAGAAATTGCTCCTGGCAGGCTGGAGGGACCATATGGGATGCCAGGATTATAACCATCATCCTTCTGCATGTAAGGCAAATTCCCTACCTCTATACTATCTCCCTGATCTGTCTGATACATTTTTAATAGAGTTTAACTAGACAGCACCTGATGGAGAAACAAAATATTAGCAACATCCTCAAAAGTTCCCTTCATAGACCCTTTGAAATCACTTGACTCCAAAAATAATTATGGTGCTTATTTATAACAGCTTATATCTTATCTAGAAGTTTAAATCAGTGGAATTAAAGTGTATTACAACTTATCTTTTCATTTTCAACATCATGTTCTGAAGTTCATTCATTTGCATGTGGGTGAGACTTACAGTGCTTGTATTGTTATGAACTAGTCCTTGGTGCAAAGGGAACAATGTATTGATCTATCTTTGGGTGGTTTTCAGTTGGTGTCATTACCTAATGTCTGTTGCTATAAATATTCTTGTCCTTGTCTTTTGGAATTGCTGAGGCAATCTGCAGAGATACTGCCCACCTTTATTCCAAAGTTAAGCTACCCACCCTCAGGTATTAGTGTGCTCCTGAACTTTTTTGAGAGGATAGGGAAGAATATCTTCAAAGCAGTGTTCAAGAGGTCCAGAGGTTCCTCCATCCAGGTGGTTGTTAATTGTGAGAATCCAAGGATCCTATGCTGCTCAGGTCCTGTAGTGATTGGGTTTACCTGGGCCATCCTGCTAGTATTTTGACCTTCAGGGACATGTCTAAGGGACCACTTAATACCAGGGATTGAATTAGAGTTGGCCAAATATACTGCCTCTCAATATACTACCTCTCAAACTCCTCAATACTATTCATTGTCAATTAAGGAAAACTCGTATCAGAGAGGACAAGAGACTCTAGGTCACACATACAGGGAGTGGCCAAGTTGAACAGGTATCTTTGACTTTCCTCCTACCCCACCGCTCAGACCCCTAAAACATCAGGGCTTGTGTCCCAATTCTTGTATGACTTTCATCCTATCTAATTCTTGATACACCTGATGGTCTCCCAGTTGTCCCAGCATAAAACAAAAACCATGGGGGAAACAAGCAAAGCTTTGTTTTAGAACAAGTGATTGCCCAGGGTCTACTCTGAGCATCAAAGGAAGAGAATGGGCTACTTATGCTGGGAGTGAGCTGTGGAAATAATAAGGCAGATGAGATTTAGCACTTTCCATCTCACAGTTTTCTATCACTGAAATGCCATCTTCACAGAAATGGTCACATATACTAAGAAAAATTTCTTCACAGTAAGTTTTCTGAAAAGAGAAATATTATTCATGTTTTCACAGTCCAGACACTCAAGAGTGAAATGTTATTTATGTTCTCACAGTCCAGACACCTTGTTCCACAGTAAGAAATGGTTTTGTTCCTTAAATTTGGGTCGAGAGGGGGCTTGAGGGATAGCACAGTGGTAAGGTGTTTGCCTTGCACTCGGCCAACATAGGACGGACAGCTGTTTGATTCTGGGCAACCCATATGGTCCCCCGAGCCTGCCAGGAGCAACTTCTGAGCAAAGAGCAGCCAGGAGTAATCCCTGAGTGCTGTCGGGTGTGGCCCCAAAACAAAACAAAACAAAACAAAATTGGGTCGAGTGACACACATGGGAAACTGGGGGTGAGGCTGAAGCTGCAGCTTTTTATCCACTGTGAAGACCCCACAGGAGGATATGGGGACTAGTTGGCTTATTGCAAAAGGAAGCTAGAGAAGGCTAACAAGAAAGATAATTGCTGCTTGCTAGGCTAGTTTTATGCATAGACAAAGTAATGAGATAGTTAAATGACCAACTGAAAGAAAGCTTTGAAAGAAAGCTTTGAAATAAGCATTTTGATCACCTAATATGTGCTAAAATAAGACAATTGAAAATTTAAAATTTTCTATACAGTAAGACTGATCTCTCACTTGGTTCGTTTTTGTTTTTGGTTTTTTTGGGGGGGACCATACCCGACAATGTTCAAGAGGTTAGTCCTGGCTCTGTGCTCAGAAATCACTCTGAGTAAGCTTGGGGGATCATATAGGATACTGAGAATCAAACCCTGGTAGGCTGCATGCAAGGCAAATGCCCTACCCATGTGCTATCACTCTGCCCCAATTAATTTATTATATTTATCTATTAATTATGATAATATTTATTGATTTCTAGGAGGAAAATAATTTATACTACTTTTTTTGGCTTTTGTGTTTGGGCCACACCCAGAGATACTCAGGGGTTACTCCTAGTTCTCTACTCAGGTATTACTCCTGGTGGTCTCTGGGAACATTTGGGGTCAGTTGTGTGCAAGGTAAGCACCTTACCCAATGTACTTTCACTACACCCTATATACAATTTTTCTTACAAACTATAAGTTCTTTTCCTCAAGGGCAATTTTTTAAATAAATTACTTTATTTAAAGACCATGTTTTACATTGGTGCTCATAATACACTTATTCCAAGACCACTCCCACCACCAATGTAAAATTTCCTCTACCATGGCTCAAAACAAACACCATATTTATCTTGTTCATAGATTGAGTCAGAACTTTTGATAAGGTACAAAGGGGATGGCTTGTCTCTGTCCCATGATACTGGTCCTGAGCACAAAGACTTTTAAGGCTGGCAGGTCAGAGCTGTTGTCAAGAACTGCTTTCACAGATATCTGCTGCCTGGTCTTCTGCTCTTCAGATAAGAGCTGTTGATGAAAGCACCTTTGCATGGCCTCTTCATGCAACTTGGCTTTCTAGTAGGATGGCAGCCTTGGGGTAGTTGGCTTTCTTATCTGGATATGGTATTCTGTGGTAAGGTAGAAGCTGCATTTCAGAAATCACCTAGTGTTATTTACTTCTTTTCTCTATTAGAACAAGCATCCCCCGTCACTGAGCTCCAAGGTAAAATTTGCTATTTCCTTATGAGGACAATTTCATTGCAGAAAGAAAAATATTCTTGGAGATATTCTTCTATCTATCTTTGAAAAATAAATCACAGTTTACTTACTATCAATGCCTCTCTTCTTTATGCTTATTGCTTGACATACAGCATTTTGATTGAAGGAGGATCCACTTATTCAACTATCTATATTGGGATCCAGATGTTTGCATCAACTAAAGGGTGAAGCATAAATGTAGAATCAACTCCAATCCATTTGATGAGGACACTGAATCCAATACTCATATATCATAACTGGATCTACTCAACAAAATGGAAGCACTGGGAAGACAAAAGGCAGAAAAATCTTCTGTAACTTGAACATAAATAAAGTTTAGGAGAGCTTGAAACCATGAAGGTAGTAAGTCAAATGGCTGAAGACGGAAATGGTTTTTCATCCAGCTGTGAATTTGAAAATCCCATATGTGGTACAACATTAAGTTGCTATTTTGAAACTTTAATCATCTTTTTTTGGAAGCATCTCAAGAGCCCTTCCTTCCGCTTGGAAGGCAGCCAGTTTTCTGCAGCAATCACTTCAAAAGTAACTGAGGCTTTTCACACGCAACTGTATAATTCTGTGAGCAGAGCTCAAAAAATAGTCTCTCCTGAATGAAAAAAAAAACTCACCATGGAGCTTGTTTTTGTAAGCACCAGCTGGGTTGCTTTGAATGTATTTTTCTCTCTCTTTATTCCCTTTTCTGGAATGGCAGCATCCTGCCACCTGCATAGGAGTGCGCAATACAGCAACGTTGGTTTCCTTAAGGGTGATGATTCTGCTTCTGTGTGACTGGGATTTTCCTTTATTTCTGGTGTCTAAGGCATCTGCAGGATCCTCTTCAATGTTTAGTCCAACTCATAATTGTCCATGGAATGCTTGTGTCAGACATGGTGTCAGGAATTGGACATGGAATAATGAACAAAGATGATCATGGTGTTTGCCTTTATATAGCACACACAGAGAGTCAGCATGAGACCAGCAGGGTGCAGGGTACAAGCAGAAACCCAGTGTTTCTCTAAAAAAAATTCAATGAGGAGTGGAGATATCCAGATGACAGGGAGGGCAGGGAAATGGAGTTGAGTTAGGGTTAGGAAGCATATCTAAATTCTCTCCAAGAGAGAACTAAAATGGAACAAAACATACATATGTAATTATATGGGGAATGAGATTAAAACTAGTGAGATGAAAACTAGTGAGAACTGCAAAGGCAAAGAGTAAAGCAGCATGAGATGAGAGTGATGCATTCAGGGCTACAGTCAAACAGAGTCTGAGGACTGAGGATTTGGGTGTTGTCTGAAGAAGTGGAATACCCCTGATTACATAAGGAAGGTAGCATGATCACATGAGTGTCTAAGAGAAATAGCTGTACATGGGAGAAAGTAAAAAGTGTCAGCAAATACCTATTAAAGACTATTATACCAGTCAAGAAGGACAATTGTGCTAGCCTAGATGAGAATAGTGCAGGAAGCCACAGCTGATATAGGAATGGGTCTAGAAAAAAAAAAAAAAGAAAAATGAAAACAAACCCAGAAAATTCTGCTCCTCGGTTAACAAAACATTCTAATAGACTTTTCTTTATATTAAGAAGTCCCAGAGCATAGTCCAAAGGTAGAGGAATTAGATCAAAGGAATTAAACTAGATCCTTGTTAGAATGTAAGGTTAGAACTAAGTTTGGTTTGGAACTGCTTGTTCCGCATCTGTAAGTTAGTATTGCTATCAACATAATTGCAATTATGACAGGCCTTAGATATGTGGCAGGATCCAGAACAGCCAGTTTCAGGAACTTCAAAGGCACGTAACAGGACAATTAGATAAACTAACAACACCTGAATATGTGGGCAATAAACCTTATGTAAGTGCAGGCCAAAGTCATGGACACCCAGTAGACACCCAAGACCCTCTTCTACTATGTCAGTCAACTAGTTTAAACCTGGCTGATGCAATATATACTAAGACCAATAGTTTAACCCCTAGCTTGAAGTCCCAGAAGCCCTATAAAAAAAAGGGGGGGCTTGCAAGCCCCACTCATGGTCGCCACTCCTAAGAGGTGCAGCCCCAGCATGCTGGTAATAAACTCCCTTGCTCATAGCATTACTGCTGCTTCTGCTGCTCTTTGTGGATCGAATCTTGAGTCCAGAGCTAACATCCTGATCCAATAATGTAAGAATTTCAGATGTCCTGAGCTATCTCAAAAGAAGGAGGTGCTGAAGTCCAGGAGGTAAGGTTCTTGCCTTGCTTGCTACCAATCCTACTCTGAAATCTAGCTCCATGCATATGCCCGTCCCTATGTCCAGCATTATCAAGCGTCAAACTGGGAGACCAGAAATAGCCCCTGAACATTATTGTGTGTGGTCCATAAGAAAAAATTAAAACTTGAAAACAAAGAACAAAAAAAGAGAGGTGAATAAGCACAAGAACGGGAGATCTCTGCAATAGTAGAGCAGGTCTAAGCAAATTGCTAAAACAGGTACAAGGGAGAACAAAGTCCAGTAAAAAGTATCGGGTTGTGGAAAAAGTAGAGGGATATTTAAGAACCAGTATGTGCGAGGTTGCTGTACTTCCCCACCCATTCCTCTTTCTTCAAGTACCCCACAGTCCCTCAGAACTCTGTGTGAAAGTGTTTTGAGAAAACAAAGAGAAATAGATCAACATCCACATCAGGGTGGACAAGTGAAGGAAAAAAACAAGTTGCCTTGAGAAGTGAATGATGAGACACCATCATGGAGATGGATATTGGGAGAGATGGAGATTGAAAGATAGAGATTAGAAGAGAAAAGGTACCCCAAGCCAGGCACACACACCATAGGGTTCCCTACCCTTGGGGTGAGGGTCTGGGATATGCATAGGTAGATGCCAGGTCAGGTAAATTATGAAATCACTCTGATCTGGAAACTCTGTCTGGGTGGAAAGCCAATCATTCATGAGAAGTAATCGAGCTTTCTGGCAGGATCTACCACATCCCTCAGGAGAACACAGGGGGAACCCTTCATTCTTCACTCCTCTCCGAAAGAGAAGAGGAAATGCAAGAAACCCCTACAGTAGAACCCCAGTTCCTACTTGCCATCTCTGAGGTGGGAGATGCTTCAGATCACCAATCCAGGGCTTAGCACAATGGTTGCAACCATCCAGATTGCTGGCTCCATGAAGGGGAGCAAGGCTCACTAAGATGCTCCTTTGGTCAGAAGCTTCACAAATAGAACCTGCATGCATCAGGAGGAAGGAAACTCATCTTAATAAGGACTTTTTTTATGGTTTTTGGTTTTTGGGTCACACCCAGCAGCGCTCAGGGGCCAATCCTGGCTTTATGTTCAGAAATCACCCCTGGCAGGCACGGGGAACCATATGGGATGCCAGGATTCGATCCATTGTCCTTCTGCATGGAAGGCAAACACCTTACCTCCATGCCATCTCTCTGGCCCCTTAATAAGGACTTTAAAAAAATATTTAAGAAAAGATAACTGGGTCAGTCAGAGAGAGATACTTGTTATTAGTGAAATTTAGGAATTTTTATACATTTTACTAAAAATTTAGGAATAAAATTTAGGAATTTTTATGCGTTTTACTAAAGCATTAATATGGGTGGTCATTTGGGCCATGCTCAGGGTCATGTAGGCACATAATGATGTAGCAATGGATGAAATTATAGCCAGACTGAATTTTACTTTAAATTTCCAGGAAATGTTCATTAAATAAGTCCCAGCTCTTTCAGGGGACCTAAATGGTACCAGTGATTGAATCTAGGTCTACCACATGCAAGGCAAGTGCTTTCCCAGGTGCACTGTCTTGATTGGAGTCCCTTTTGGCAAGCGTGCCAGCACCCTTCCTGAGAGCCATGAAGGAAGAACCAACCGAAAACAAAAACAAAGAGAGAAGAAAACATACTTTTTGTTTTAAATTTCTTAGTTGTTGTTTTTTGTTTGTTTTGGCAATTCTAGAAATCAAATATGCAGGCAAATATATGTTTCACCACTGTGTCACCTCCAAGCTTTCAGAATTCTCCTCTTTTGTTATTGCTGTTGTTTTTGCAATGCCAGAGATCAGAGCCAGAATTTCAGACATTTGAGGCAGCAATCCTGGGGAGTGCCATGGCCTGGTATGTGTATGTGAAGTCACTTGCAAGATGCTTCTTCTGGATCCACCAGGGGCCATGTAGCTGAGAGAGGCAGAGGTGATGGAGAGAAATCAGTTCATTCTGTGTTCATTCTCAGCAATGGATGCAGTCCATAGGCTCATAAGCAAGGCCAGCTGTGGCAAAAAAGTACAGCTGGAGACAAAGAGAACCTCTGAGAGCTTTTCTCTCCAAATAGGAAAACAAAGATGTGCAGATTAAAAAATAAAACACACAAAGACAGCTGAACTCCACAATTAAACACAGACTGGAGACAGAACTCAGGAGATCCGAATCCTACACATCCCATGCAAACCTGACATGAGCATAGCTGCTTCTCATACCGTCGTCCTTCCGCTGACACCTGCATTTATCAAGAGATAACATGGAAATGTCCCTTTCGGATTTTTGAAAATGCCTCTCAGAAAATATCTATTTCCCCTTCTCCTTTCCTCTTCCAGCTTTTTCCCCTCCCCAGCACCATCTCCTTCTACCCTCTTCCTCTTCCAACTTCCTTCTCAGGGGAAAAGCAACCACAGTTCTTTCCCACTGTGTCCCCAGTTCTTGGAGGACGGGTCCACCCTCTTACTAGGCCAATAAGTATCAAAAAGATGCCAAATACCTCAATCTATTGTTCTTACCAGCCTAGTTCAGGCTGCTTCAACCCCAGAAATCTCTCTAAGCAATGCTCAGGGGATCTTGGAGCCACTTCTAGTGATACTTGATTCAATGCAGGGGTTCAAGAACACAATGCTATCATAGATATATAATATAAATATATATTATATATAATAATGCTATAATAATATAATATAATAATATTTATATTATATATTATATAATAATTATATTATAATCTATTATATCATTGAGAATATGCTAAACTTATATATTATTAAATTATAAAATGCAATTTATTATTTTAAAAACCCACAATGCTGCTGGGACCCTGCAGTGTCATGAATCACCCAGGAGTGCTGTCAGGGAAACTTGCAGGTCATACCCACACATGCATATGAAGTCAGATCCCTAACTTACTTAGACTGGACACATGCAAGTCATATGCCTTAACCTTTGTCTGGCTCTAAATAGCTTTTTAGTAATTGGGTTCTACATAAGCTTAACCCACATCTATAACACAAATATTATGTATGCATGCATACATACACACACACACACACACACACACACACACATACACATACACACTGCACACTGGTACTGGTCCCAGATAGCTAAGACTGTGTTTATAGATGCAGTTTCCTTTACATTCCCATATCCCAGTCTGTCCTTTCACCAATGGTCAGAGGTATAGTACCTGGCCAGTCTGAGTGTCTGAAGAGGCTGCTCTTGCATTTCCCAAAACCCCACCCAGACTTTCAGAGTAAAATTCTTTTCTTTTGTTTTTGCTTTTGATTTTGTTTTTGGGTCACACGCTGCAACACTCAGGGGTTACTCCTGGCTCTATGCTCAGAAATCGCCCCTGGCAGACACAGGGGACCATAAAGGACACCGGGGGTGGGGGGGTGGGGGGGATTCGAACCACCGTCCTTCTGCATAATTATACCTCCATGCTATCTCTCTGGCCCCCAGAGTAAAATTCTTTACCCTGGGAATATGGGCTCAGCTCAAGACCAGGCAAAAATACATGGAATATTGTATGGCAATGGCAAATGAGAGAGGAAATCCAACACCCAATAAAAAGCACAGGTCTTCTGGTGCCACAACAGAACTACGAAACTAGAGTTCAAAACACAGATTTCTGACCAGACATAAACTCATTTGGTGACCAGCCTTTTTTGGGTCTTTGCTTCTTTTTTCATAAAATAAAGATGTCAATGCTGATGTTCCTAAGCCCTTCCAGGATAGGTTTGATTGCCTGCATATTAGGTGATCCCAATCACATTGTTCCTCCCTGAAATCTCAGCATCTTATGCTTTAGGGATGAGAATCAAAGGTAAGGAGCTGATGAGATTAGGACTTGGGCTGGGCCTTACAAGGGAAGTTACTCTTCAGGTCTGGTCAGAACCAGACTAAAGTTTCCTAAATCAAGGAAGAGTGTTACCACCCAGTTCTCAAAGGAGGAAGTGCTGTTCCTGTGCTTTAAGATAATACCACCAGTAAATGACACCAAGCAGTTTCTTCTCAACATAAAAAGTTATCTGATCTCAGTAAGCTCTAAGCGTTTTCTCCTTACTGAACACTGTTGAGCTGTGGTCCCCCTATATATAGCATCTACCATTTGCTCCTCTCTATTTTCCCAGAAACTAGTTGATTCCTGATATCTGCCAAGTATACATAAATATTCCTATAGTCTACTAATTGATTCTGACTAAAAATGTGATCTGTTACACTCTTACTGTTGAAAGTTATAAAACACATAAGTGTTTATATTGACTAAGTAATATCTTCCAAAATCCTATTGCACCACTCACACACACACCCACGAACCATTGTGAACAGTCTGATGATATTCCTCAATACTAGGTTCCTCGGCCTTATATTATTTTTGTTTGTTTATTTGGTTTGGGGTCAAACCCAGCAGTGTTCAGAACTTACTTCCAGTTCTGCACTCAGGAACCAAGACTCTTGGCAGTATTCAGGGACCCAGATGGGATACTAAGTATTAAACCTGGGCCAGCCCTGTGCAAAGCAAGTGCCCTGTCTGCTCTATTGTCTCTTTGGCCCAGTCTTACACTATTTTTTGTTTTGTTTTGCTTCTGTTTTGGGGGTCACATCCGGCAGCGCTCAGGGGCTACTCCTGACTCTACACTGAAAAATCAACCCCGGTAGGCTCGGGGGACTATATGGGATGCCGGGATTCAAAACACTGCCTTTCTACATGCAAGGCAAATGTCTTACCTCCATGCTATCTCTCTGGCCTCCCAGTCTTACACTATTAACCTATGAGACCAAATCATTCTTCCTCGTAGAAATATTATCATCATATCTGGCTTCTACCCAGAGAACTTTCTCTCCATTGTAATCATATGCTCCTTCAAACATTGTAATCAAAGGTACATCCCAAGGAGTAAAGTCACATGTTTAAGAACCATTAGTCTGTACACACAGCAAAAGAGAAAATGACAGATAAAATTAAGCAAGAGAGCAGAAATAGTGATGGGCAAATATGAACATTTTTATAGAGTTGGGTAGATTCAAATAAAATTCCTATTCTTTGACTTCTAGTCTTTTTATTGGGGGGGGTCACACCTGTCAGCATTCAGGGGTTACTCCTGGCTCTATGCTCAGAAATCACTCCTGGTCGACTTGGGGGACCATATGGGATACCGGAATTAGAACCACTGACCTTCTGCATGCAAGCAAAGACTTACCTCCATGCTATCTCTCTGGCTCCCTGATTCCTAGTCTTTTCTAGCCAAGTTCATTACTTTCTTTCACCAAATATTTATTGAGAGCTTTCTAAGTGCTGACCGTGCCCATAAATATATTGAAAATATTAAACAAACTACAACCCAAACTTCTATCATCATCCCCGTCTTTAACAGGTATTTTCTACCCACACCATGAAAGTGAGTGGGACTGTCTCACTCAATTTCCCATTAATGTGGACCAATTTCCTCTACCACCTGAATAGCTGTCACATGGCTGAAAAAAAAAATTAGAAAAGAAGAAAGAAAAGGAAGTTATTTCTGGTGACTCTGCCCTTCCTTGGAACTGAGAGCAGGATGAAATGACATCCAGAAAAGCAGGAGTTCTGAATCACTCAAGCCTGCCTCAGCAGCAACACTGAGGCCAGCACCCTGGGTGTCTCCTTCTCCCAGACATGGTTCATCCCAGTATTGCCCAAGTGGTCTCAGCATTCACTGTTGTCCTGGGCTGATTTTCTGGAGAAAGAATCAGGGACTATCCTCAAGTCTGGTTATTGGCACAACTTTTGAGTATTGACTGATCCAAAGATTATAGCTGAGCAAACAAGAGAACGTTAATTTTTAATGGCATTTTGTTGAGCGAGGGGATCAGCTGCTTCTTTAGTCTATGCACAATAATGACCGACTCAGAAGAAATACAAAGTCCTTGTCCTGCAGTCAAAGTCCACTCTGCTGGCCTTCCCAACCCTGCCTGGACTTTTAAAAGCAGCCCCCATATCATGAGATAGGTAAGCGGTTTGAGTTGGTCTAGCGGTCCTCAAACATTTTAAACAGGGGGCCAGTTCACTGTCCCTCAGATCGTTGGAGGCCAGACTATAGTAAAAACAAAAACTATGAACAAATTCCTATGCACACTGCATATAGCTTATTTTAAGTGAAGAAGCAAAATGGGAACAAATATAGTATGTGGCCCGCGGGCTGTAGTTTGAGGACCACTTCGTGAGTCTGGATCAACATGAAAGTCAGCTGAACAGCCTTGCCTTCTAAGGATTAGAGGTCTCTGAAGTTTGGGTTTGGGGGTTCAATTATGTGTCTTTCCAAGGCCCCCATGAAGTCCCAACTCGTAGACACTCTCACACTGCACCCCCACTGTTTCCTGCAGTGATTTCACTACAGCACACAGTAGCAACCAGCAGAGTAGTGAGGAGGTTCACTCCCTCCTTACTCCCACTCTGTAGTGCTCAGTCCCCAGGAAGTCTGGTCAGAGTCCTGGGGGATAGAAAAAACTGAGGGTAGGTAACCTGCTCCTTTCCTCTTTTCAAGGGAGTTAGTTCCTCTGAAAGATCTAACACACAGTGTTTATCTCTTCTTTTCCTTTTGCTTTTACAGGCCAAGTTGGTGTCAGTGAAACACATGATGAATTTAACTCGAGTTAAGAAAAGCCACAAAAGGCATCTCTTTCCATCCTGGATGATGGAGTAGATTCTTGTCTGGGGGCCATTTGTCTCTCTTGTCATGACCTTGTCACTAACAACAGAGAAAACATTCTTACACAGCCCACTGTGGCCTCCAGGCATTTCCTTGAGGCTGTTGGGCTTTTAAAAAAATGTAAAGAAATTAAAACTGTGGTCAGAATCTGAGTAAAATTAGAAATTTAAGGATTCATTCACTTGGCTCTTTGAAAAAAATGCTACAGAAAAAGACTGAATAAGTACATGTGCATGCATAAAAATATATACATAAAAGTAAATATATACATGTAATATATAATGCCTGTAATTAGTATACAGTATTATATCAACACCTTCAACTTCACTTACAGATATGAAGTGAGTGCTGAAAAAAGAAGGCAAATTTTATTCAATGCTCAAAGGACCAAGGAGTGCTAAGACTTGAACTCACATGCAAATAAGTCCTTTCTCTTTCCCCAACCTCTAGAGTTGATTTCTTGAGGTATACATTTAATGAACAAGTATTTATTCACCAACTATGTACCAAGCTTAGGCACTGGAAAGGCAAAGTTAAGTGGGTCATAGCCTCTGCTTCAATCAGCAGATTCTATATTGGGCTGTTCAGGTCAGTGTGACTGTGGCCAGAGTCTGATGCCCAAAGCTGTAATGCCAGAAGTCAAACAGCACGAATCACTGCCAGGGCCTGGTACCTCTATTACAGTTAATCTGGTGGATTGCAAGGTTGCAACTTAAACCAAATTACAGCACAGTTTCTACCCTCCATGGGTTATTACTGCTTGCTCCATCTGCTTCCCAGCCCAACCCCTCCCCTCAGTACCTCCTGCACTTAAGACTGTGAAAATGCAGAGAGGAGAATAATGTCCACCTATATTTCATAGATAGTTCGGAAGCCAGTAATTCATATTAGCTTCTTCTCACAATGGTACTATTATGGCCTTCTCAGAATGGAGGGGCGATTATTCTCCTTTGTTCAAGAACTACACCAGCCTAACACCAACCTTGACACCCTTTGACAAAAATGGCCCAGCTGCATCATGTGGCCTTGTCAAACTTCCAAGCCACCTTATTTGTTTTAGGTCTATAAATCCTGGACAACACAGCCTCTTACGATTGCACAATACCTCAATATCTTGTAGAGCCAGCCCAGTAGTATTACAGGATTTCTGATGGGGAAAGTTAAAAAGTAATCTACTCACCTCAGTGGGCCTACCCAATAACACAGAAGGCTCCACTAGCACCAAACCATGTCCAGTAAATCCTTAGACACTGACTGTAGTAACACAATGAAGAGGTATAAAAATAATTTCAAATTGATCTGTGTTTATCTAAAGATTTGATAGTTCCAGTTGCCTTTGTGTTGTAACAAACAATATTAAGTAAATTTGTTTGAAGGCAGACTATGGTGGTGGGTGGATGGGTGACAGTGGATACTGGTCACACTGCATGGTCAAGCTGGTAGTGGAATTGGTGTTTGGATATGTAATTCTTTACATGACTGTATTATGGACAACTTGCTAGATCATAGTATTATAATAAAAATTGGAGGGGAAAAGGATTGAGTTCAGGAGTCAGAGAGTTAGTACAGGAGATAGAATATATGCTTTGTCTGCCTAATCTCCATTTTGACCCTTTATACTACTTGGCCTCCAAGTACTGCTGAGTTTAGCCCTGACACCCCCAGCATCACTGCTACAGTCCTAATGGACCCTGGTACCACAGGGTCTAAGTTGCATGGCATCCTTAAGCCCAAACATTGAGTTTTTTAGTCCAGTTGGCCCTGAATCACTAGAAGTAGTCCTGTGTCCCCTGGGCACCATTTGGAAATTCTCTCTCTCTCTCTCTTTCTCTCTCTCTCTCTCTCTCACACACACACACACACACACACTCACATGAAAGATATAGATATAGAGATATATGTAATATAGATATATATAGAGAGAAATGGAATCAAATTCTGAATCATTGGACCAAACAAATGAATCTTTAGCTACAAGAAGAAACACCTGGCAAGTACACCTGGAAAAGTACACCTGGCAATTGGCAGAATTTACTCTTGTCTCTAATCAAGAACTACTCGTAGTGGTGCTCTGGGTACCATATGGGATACTAGGGATTAAACCCAGGTGTTTGCATGTAAAGCAAGCACCCAACCCACTATACTATCTCTCCAGTCCCATACATATGAATCATAGGACTCAATAAGAAAAGAAATGAAAGTTACTTGCTTCTATTTGATACTTAGACAAATTCACAGGACAGAAAAGAGGATGGGGAGAAAGGAAAAACTGGAAATTAGTTTTAAAGGGGTACAGTTTCAATTTAAAGGATGAAAAAAGGTTATAGAGATTTTCAGAAAACAACATGACTGTACTAAATTAAATGCTACAGAACAATATACTTTAAATTATCCATTTGTTTGGGTTGTTTGTGGTGCCAGGAATTGAACCAGGAATCAGGAACTCTATTGCAGACATATATCCCCTGACCCTAAATGGTACATTTATCAAGTATATTTTACCAAATTCTTAAAAAAAAAGAGAGAGAGAAGAAAGAGACGGTGGTATCAGATGGAGGAAACAATGTAGGTTTCTGAAGGAATAAAGAATCCAGGATAAATACCACTGAAGCCGGCCCCTGAACACAGAACCAGGAACAGCTTCAGAGCACCATTGTGCCCTCCTAAAAGATAGGATACAGGAGAAGAAATGGCATGTCATGATGGCAGAAAGAACAACCGAACTCAAGATCCAACCTCCAAGCACTGGGTTCATCAGGAGTAGGGTCTACACAAATCCACTGACAGATGAGAAAAGAGTAAAAATGGGCAAAGAGGAGAATTTTGCCAGTTGGACACTGTCACATCAGAGTGTGCCTACTATCTGTCTTCCTACATATCACACCTGCTCTGAAATTCCACACAAGGAATACAAATATGAAGTTCATGAACTTCAGATGACTCATCACAGAACAAATTTCAGGAGAAAAAGTAGCCAAGTCTTAAGGCCGAGTCACAGATGAAAGAAGGAAAAGATCTTAGCAATGGGAGGAACTAGGAGTAGTCTCCTGCCATTTGAGGGTGTCACAGGTAGTTTAGAATCTAGGAATTAAGAATTTAGATATGAATCTCCCCAGGACTAAGGGAGAGATTTAAGTGCTGAGCATGTGCTTGTATGCAAAAGCTCTAGGATTGATACCCTAAGCACCACTAGGAGCAACCCCCATACTCCATGCTAGAAAAGCCACCAACCACCACTGGGTATGACATGCTAAAAAAAGAATCATTGAGCTACTAGAGGGACCACAATGACCATTAAAGGAGCCAGCTGAGGGCCCGGAGAGATAGCACAGTAGTGTTTGCCTTGCAAGCAGCCAGTCCAGGACCAAAGGTGGTTGGTTCGAATTTCGGTGTCCCATATGGTCCCCCGTGCCTGCCAGGAGCTATTTCTGAGCAGACAGCCAGGAGTAACCCCTGAGCACTGCCGGGTGTGGCCCCCAAAAAAACAAAAACAAAAAAAAAGGAGCCAGCTGACTGATAGAGGCAATTAGACCCACATGGAAGGAGGCATAGTAGGTGGTAAGATGTGAGGTGGTGGAAGATCTCACAATTGTCCTCACTATCCTCTTTTGAAGGGACTTGGTAAGCTTGAATGAAACCCTGAGAAGTTAGCTTCAAAACAATGCAGTGCTGAAAGCTTGACTTTGTCAAGGTGACTGCCATAAAGAATATCTAGAACAAGGATTGGCTGGACATGATACTGGGTTATGCCTCAAGCTTCCAAGGGCATGGAGCCCAGAGAGTAACAATAGATCTATTCGACCATGAATATTCAGTGGCATATAAAATAGGCCAACTTTTCAAGGTTCTCAGGGAACTTAAAAAAATTAAGGGAAGAATTCAGCAATAGGGGCGGAGCAATGGCCCAGCAGTAGGGCATTTGCTTTGCACGCGGCTGACCCAGGATGGACTGAGGTTCTATCCCCAGGTGTCCCATATGGTCCCCCGAGCCAGGAGTGATTTCTGAGCACATAGCTAGGAATAACCCTTGAGTGTCACTGGGTTGGCCCAAAATCCAATAAATAAATAAATAAATAAAAGAATTCAGGAATAGTTCTAAAAGCAATAAATCAGAGTAATAGGAGGAGGGAGTATTAAGAAGTAATAATTGCTGAATAACTGCTATGCGATGCACTGGTTGTTTATTATGCATTATATTGCTCTTTTACTTAGGGACTTTCCAAAATGAACTGGAGTCATCAGGATCTCATTCAACAGTGCTGGGTTGGAGAGAAGCATGGGGCACCAGGAATCAAATTTGGGGGCATGTGTGCCAAGTATGCACCATTAACCCTTTTGGATCACATTTCCTTTTGTTTCTTTTGGGGCCATACTCAGCAATGTTCAGTGCTCTAGAGGTACTTCTGTTACTGTGCTCAGTGTTCACTTTTTAAGCAATACTCAAGATGCCAGGCACTACTGCGGATCAAACCCAGCCTCCTGCATGCAAAGTATGCTTTCAACCCAGTGATCTCTTTCAGTCTATGGCATCATCATTCTTAATCTTGAAATGAAGGAAAGGGAAAGGAAAAGAAAGGGAAGGAAAGGAAAGGGAAGGAAAGAGGAAAGGTAAGAGGAGAGGAAAGAGGAAAGGAAAGGATAAAAAAGGAAAGAGGAAGGGAAGGATATGAAAGAGAAGGAAAGGGAAAGGAAGGGATGGGGAAGGAACTGGTCAGTTTTGTGGGAAGAAAACATTACTGAAGAATTTGGGTTTTCATTTTAGATACCATTCTTTTTGACTCCAAAAACATACTTTATATGTTTAAATTGGATAGTTTTGTATCTCCCCCGCCCCCTGCTTGATGACTATGTATATTCTCTATAAGCCACAATGAAGTAAGGACAAAGAAATGAGTGGGTGAAATTGTGTTCCTGATGGGATGCAGAATGGTAAACCAATTATGTTTTATTTTAAAACATAAAGGTTCAGAAGTTTACTACAGCATGTTAAGTTAATTGCCTTGCCACGTGGCTGATTTGGGTTCAATTCTTGGTACCACATATGATTCTCCAAACACTTTCAGAGTGATTCCTGAGCAGG
>PVKC010020364.1:0-18665 GCA_004027635.1 Crocidura indochinensis
GGGATTCGAACCGATGACCTTTTTGCATGAAAGGCAAACACCTTACCTCCATGCTATCTGTTTTTGTAACACCACGAACATACAAGAAATCACTTGGCCTCTGTACCCTGTCCTTTCATATTTGCAATTTATCCTCCTCCATATAAGTTCTTTTCTTCTCCCTCAGAAAAGTGTCTATTTGTTTCCTTTCCCTAATTTTTAATTTTTTTAAATTTAAAATGAGTATTTAGTGTATCATAGATATCAATTCTTTGATCCACTTTAAATTGACTTTTATGTAAGGTGACAGATAAGGATTAGTGTTTTCTATTTATTTAAGTTAAATACATCTTAATTTATTAAAAAGTAAATAATTTCCATAATTTTTTAAATTTTTATTAGAACACTGCAAATTTCCAAGTTGTTCATAATACAGTCATTTTATTTTTTTTTTTTTGGTTTTTGTGTCACACCCGGCAGTGCTCAGGGGTTACTCCTGGCTCCATGCTCAGAAATTGCTCCTGGCAGGCATGGGGGACCATATGGGCCACCGGAATTCGAACCGATGACCTTTTTCATGAAAGGCAAACACCTTACCTCCATGCTATCTCCTGGGCATTTCAAACTTTATATAAAAGATACCAATCCCACCATCATTGTGACCTTCACCAGTGACACAAAATTCCCACCTACCACGAGAGCCTGCTGCCAGGCAGACACAAATTTACTTCACATTATTTGTTAAAACACAAAGAAAAATTTTTTTTATCAAGCCTTAAGATAACAAGGTTAAATTTGAGGTAATTTTTATGTCTCCCCCTGCTATTACTAAAGTCAGGGTCTTAGGATTTACTGAGTTTTGGTTGGTGCTAGTAGAATCTTCTTTGGTACATTTTAATTCCTTGATCTTGGAGAATTATAATTTAATTTTTCAATCAGATTTCATATGATTTTATGAGTCTAATAGTTCTAGCATTTTTTGAGCTATCACAAGGCTAATTTGTAGTTGTGCAGTCCAGAATTTATAGATCTAAAATAAGTTGATTATCTTGAATGTTTGATAAGATTCAGTCATGAAGCTGGACTATTTTTGTTGGAGGGTAAAGACATGGTGTCGATCGTGTTGATCTGAAGCTTTCGATTCTACAGTTTCAATATAACACATGCTGAGGCTAAAGCAAGAGTACAGTGAGTAGGGTATTTGCCTTGCATACTGTCAATCCAGGTTCTGTCCCTGGCATCCATATGGTCCCTAAATCTGCCAGCAGCGGTTTCTGAGTGCAGAGTCAGAAGTAACCCAGGAGCGCTGTCAGGTGTACCCCCCAAAACTCAGTATATCACATGAATATATCTTATCTGATATATTTACATGTGAGATGGTCAGTAAATTCTTATGGTCAACTCTCATTAAACAATTATATTCACAAATATTATGGATATATTTGTATTCATTATGGATATATAGGGTTACGGATGATCTATATGGATTAGTGAATATGAACATATGGATTTATATATTTACATATATCTATACAGAATAAAAATTAAGTGCCTTAATGTTGGAAGTTTATATATGTATTATGTTCATTTTTGAAAATTGACTGAAAATCCAAATAAAATTTAAACACATCTTAAAATGTAGCAAATTCGTGAAGCGTTCCATATTTTTAAAAAAAATGTAGTTTATTGCCCTGGCAAAATAGAGCTTACCTCTGAAATGAATAATCTGAGTTTTTTGGAATGGAGTTATAGTAGTGAAGAATCTTATTGTAAAAAATGACAATAAGAACAAAATCAACAAAGCAACCCCTCAAGCCATATTTGTCTACACAGACAAAAATGGCTATATTCCATTGAAACATAAAGGCTTTTGATACAGTGGTAAAATGTTGTACACCATTTTGCATTATGTCTTGAGTCTGTTTTCTTTATCTTGTGCATTCCTTACAGGAAAACTTTTTTTAGGCTTGCAATAGAAAGAAGATGCACAATTTTGGGAAGCATACATTCTTTTTCTTTTTTAGTGTAAAAAGAGGGCTTCCCCAAAATGAGTTGTTTTTTATTAAACAGACTTGTTGGATCTGACTCTTCAGAGCTCTTGAAATGAGATGGACACAGATTTGTTCTCCAGTGACATAGCAGAAAACACATATTCTGATTATGATCACATATTCTGATTATAGTGATACTCAATGACTAACCACATAAATATGTGGCCATTTGAATACATTGCTCCTGGAGAAGGGAATATGTTTCACTGATTTGCATCTGTGCCAAACTCTGGAAGCACTCTGCATCTTCCTCGTTTTCATTAAAAATGAGTAAGAAAATAGTTTATAAAAGTGAATGGGTCCTTGAGAAATGTATCTATTAAGAAACATGTTTAGGGGCCCCAGCAATGATGCAGAGGGTGAGGTGTTTGCCTTGCATCTATTCTATTTCTGTATTTGGTTTCCTGAACAGAGACAGGAATGATCCCTGAGCTCAAAGTTGGTCAGTGATCCCTGCCTGAGGGCAATCAGTTGTGGCCCAGAAAGCAGCAGACAATAGAAGTTTGCTTATTTGTTTCTTTTATAAAAGAACGAAAAAGAATAAAATATTCTTTCAAAGAAATGGAATGAGAGAAATGAGATTCTTTGACCTAGATGGAGTGAGATAGAAATGAGGTTTATTTCAGACCTAAATCAAAAACTGGCAAATTTACATGAAAACGTTGCAGGGACAGAATGTCCAGTCTTCTCTAGAAAGCATGGTGTTAAATCTGGCTTGAACTAAAGTTAATCTAGCCAGAGCAGTTTAAATAATGGGAGGGATCAGTGACTGCGACCACAGACCATTTGCTTTATATTAAAATCCAGATGTTTAATTACTTGACATTTCCAGTCATTTACTTCATTTAAGTCTAGTCTCTTAAGGTGACTGCTGAAAGTCCATCCTATTAAAATTAGTGTATAATTGAACTTTCAGTAAGCAACTTAAAACATCTTATAGTACCGTATGTGGACATCAATTTATAATGATGTTCACCTGAAATTTATATGATGTTATAATATTGCTTTAATAAAAGTAATGTCTACTATGATTGCAATTATATTATTATACATCGTTGATTATATATTATATATTATTGCTGCCTATTATTATGGACAAATAATGCTAATTAAGAAAAAATGAAGCAGTGAATAAAACAAGAATTGAGGGCTGGAGCAATAATACAGTAGGCAGGCTCTCACCTTGCATGAGGCCAACCTGAGTTCAAGTCCCAGAACTCAATATGTCCCCTGAGTCCTCCAGGAGTGACCTGAGTGCAGAGCCAGGAGCAAATCCTAAGCCCCCATAGTATAGCCCAAACCAAAAACAAACAAAAATATTAAAAGAGCAAAATTTTCACAGTATAGTGTGATTGGCCTGGAGATATAGTACAGTGAGTAAAGTGTTTGCTTTGCATGTGATCACTGAGCACCTCAAAAAATGAGTTTGAAGCCCAGGGCCAAGAATAAGCCCTTATTCTTAGGGTCACTCATAGTTGTGATCCCAAGTACAAAACTAAAGCAGAAATATAGATTTATGATACTCTGGTTTACAATGTAATAATTTTTACATATTTGAAAATTTAAGTTCAAGACTTTACCAACCACACATCAAACGGATAGTATCTATAATTCCTCAAATAAATGTGCCACTATTTGCAGTTTGAAAGTACTATTAGAATTTTTAGTGGCTTTTATAACTTTAAAAATGGTGTGCCTCTGGGGCCGGGCGGTGGCGCTGGAGGTAAAGTGCCTGCCTTACCGCGCTATCCTTGGACGGACCGTGGTTCAATCCCCCGTGCCCCATATGGTCCCCCAGGCCAGGGGCGACTTCTGAGTGCATAGCCAGGAGTAACCCCTGAGTGTCACTGGGTGTGGCCCAAAAAAAATGGTGTGCCTCATATTTAGTTAGAATATGGAAGGTAAGTCATATTTTACCTAAATATGAGACATACCGTTTTACTGTAGTTTATTACACAATTAATTTTTTCTAAAATATGCAGTAAGTGCTGTCTTAGAATAGAAAATAAACATTAAAAAAGAACAAATATATACAAATCCTGCAGCACAGATGAGACGTAGTAAGGGGTAACCAAAGTAAGGTTATACAATTTAAATATGCAATCAATAAAAATAGGCCACCGTGTCTAACTTTCCATATTCTACCACAATCTCTAGGACAACTTATTTTTCAAGAGCCTTATTTCCTCATCAGTGTTAATGATAATCTAGGATATCATCCTGGATAATGATAATATGTCACTAATCAAGTTTTTATGAGGATGAAGAGAATATATGAGAAATCTAATTATAAACTGAATTGCATGGATGATCATTAAAAATAAGCAATCTTCATGCTATTTGCATATGAAGATTGAAATTGTGTTATTTATTTGATCAATCCTGGGATTTACTTAAACCATCTTGAGTGTAGAGACAGTTCTGTCAGATTGACAGATAATGTATTGCTGAGCTCATGAATTAATGTTATTTCTTGTTCCTAAAGAATTAGTTCTGTCTGAATTCTAGGAACAGAGTAGTGGGGGTCATGTTGATAGTAGTTTGCAGTTTATTCTTCACAGAAAACTTAAATTTACTTTTTGAACAGCTACCAGAGATTTCTAAGAAAGAGTAGATGAGAACAGGGTTATAATTTGCAGTGGTAAATAGATTGTGATGAAGCCAAAAGAGCTCAGAGAAGGGATTGATGACCTACAATGGGCTTGCAAAAAGGACATTTTGGTTAAATGAAACTACCAGTGGAAATGTCAGTGAAGGTTTGGCTAAGAAAGAGTCTACTTAGAGGGTAGCTGGTTGCATTTCTAAAGTTACTTTCTTGGAACACTGAATATCTATTTGTACATTACATGGAAAGTTGACATCATCTCATTAAGAATGTAAATCAGAATACCTCATCTTTGTTAAATGTGGGTCACTGATAGTTTACATCATGCCTTCTTGCTGCCCAGCTGTAAAGAAGGTACCAGGTGGTGAATGCCATGACCTGCATATGTTGACAATTTCCCGCTACCACACGGAGATGCATGCTAGAAAGTCCCAGAATGACTATTAACTCACCACATCCTCAGCACTGAGGGTTAGTTGAGTTGGCTGAGAGAAGCAAACTTCTTAACCACAGTAAAAATTATTATTTTTGTTTTGTATTTAGGCCATTCCTTCAGTGCTCAGGTTTATTCCTGGCTCTGTGCTCAGGAATCATCCCTTATGGTACACAGTAAAAAATATTCTGAACATTATTTAAAAGAAAGTTTTTTGGAAGACTTAGCTAAGGAGAGGAAGAGAAGATAAACTTTTAAAGGAAGCATCCTATAAAATAATAATAAGATTATGACATATACTCTTTCTAGAATAATGATTACATAAAGGCGGGTTGCTTTCACTAGGGCTAAAAATGAGTACATTCACATAATAGAGGAATTTCCAAACACAAACAAGTTCTGAAAAAGTAATTTCATAAAGTGTTCATAATATTCATCGACTACATTAACAAATCTTTAAATATATGCTCAAAAGTATTGAAAAGTAAAAAAGTCCGATTATATATTATAAATAAGCATCCTCCATACCCCCTATCTCTCTTTTTCTCAAATAGATTATTTGACTTGTGAGTGTACCAGGTGTCCTTATAGTTCCAAATATATTACTTGCCAACAAATATGAAAATGCCTTTTCACAGCTGAAGCTTTAAGCAAGTGAAAGTAAGATTGTAGATTCTTATGGGACTTTCTGAGGCAGATTTGTTCTCCAAGAAATACTCGATACTGACATTTGAAATAAAGTGACATTTCTTCAGGTTTGTGGCATCAAATAAGTATACTTTGAGTTGTGTCTGGGTTCTCATAGCTTTCATCACATTGCATGTAGTAGAGAAACTGAAATAACAGAAAGTTCACCAAAAGAAAAGTAAACCAAACAGGGACTATTCTTATACCTAACAGGAGTTTCATTTTTTTTCCTCCTTCCCACTACAGAGTTGGGTTCCAGTGACTTTTACAGATTAAAAAAAAAAGACACCCATGAAAATGGAATAAAATATGAGACTAGGCATTTGAGTACCCACTCCTTCTACTCTTGCAGGAAATTGATCATGATTACATGCATCTGATTTCAATAGATAGTCCTTGTTCTGCACCCCAGGGAGAATGGCTTAAGAGGAGAGCAAAAAGCAAATCAAGATCCCTTCCAAAATGCCAAAATGCCCCAAAGAACAAAATGTTTCCTTGAGGTAAATCTGCAAATGATTTTAGCCTTGTGTTTATGTACAAAAATAATAGTTGATAGCATGAAACTCAAATTTCAATTACACCCACAGATAATGGTGGTATTTCATACAAAGAAAGTGCTAAGTTTGCATTTCAAATACTTACAAAATTAACATTTAAACGTACTATTTTAGTGATACTATAAAAACATAAGCTATAAATTATTTTGGGGTACAAAGAGATAGTACGGCAAGAAGATATTTGTCTTCATGAAGCTGACCAGTGTTTAAATGCTGATACCTCACGTGGTCTCCAGAGCCCCCCAGGAGTGATTTCTGAGTACTTAATTTAAACATTCCTGATAACACAATGTGTGTTTCAAACTAAACAAATATGCTTAAAACATAAAATCTATAAATCTTACTTTGATTGTAAACACTCATCAGGTAATCCTAGAAAACAGTATACACCTTGAAAAAATTATTTTTGTTTTGAGCCACACCCAACAGTGCTCAGGGATCACTCCTGGCTCTGTGCTCAGAAATCACCCTGGCAGGCTCAGGGGACCATTTGGGATGTCAGAGATCTAGCTCAGGTTGGTTACGACAGAAGAGTGCAAGGCAAATACTCTTCCACTGTGCTACCACTCTGGCCCCAAAATTTGAAAAGAATTTTTAATTATTTTAATTAATTTTAATTAATATTTTTAATTCTTTTAATTTTAATTCTTAAATTTAATTTTAATTCTTTTAATTAATTTTAATTAATATTTACCTACTTAATTAAATGACATTTTCCTAAAGAAGACATGCTTCCAAAATGATGTTTCTTATGAGATTTTTCCTGAGGGAAATAGAATAGATTTATTGTTCTTTCATCATCTCTTTAGTTTTCATATCATACAAGTGTGAATATTGGATAACTATCCTTTTTAAATACACTTCTTCACTCTCCTCTCCTTGATTTAAGTGGTGTTATGTACATTTTATTACCATAGCAGTACAGTTGGATCTTTTTTATTCCCTGTTCAATAGTGCAAGTTAATGATTAGACAAATAAAACTATCTTACAGAGTTACGATTGTTAAGGAAAAGTAGCTAGAATTTCTTCATGGTTCTCAAAGAAAATATCTCTGGCAATTGTAGAGAGAATTTCTCAAAATTAGTTTTTCTGAATATTAAATTTTAAGAAATTTGGACTTCTCTGACTTTTAGATAAAACAATTGGAACCTGGAATATAAAACGAGAGGTAGGATCTTGTTATTAAAATGTGACATGAGCAGTGGGAGCCAGAGACTAAGTATTTACATGTTCACTTGAACTTCCCTGTCCAGAAACAATGATATTTGATATATACGATACAATTTTGTGCTATATTCTACTTTACATCCAAATATTCACTAAACTTTTTATAAATTATGTATTTCTATTCCTGGGGCTTAGTGGAATAAAAGAAAAGGACAGACTATTTTTTTTTAATAGTCTGGAGGTGACCAGCAGCAAAACTGGGGGAAGCTGAGAGGTAAATTCTATTATTTATGTATTGCATATATTTGATGTGGTTATATATCATGTACAAGACTCCAAAATGGGGACAGCTTAGATTCACAATAGGCAAAGACAAACTGGAAAATAAACATGAAGGCATTAACCAAAAGAGATAATCCCCAGCCTGACAGCCTTCTCTAAATCATGAGGAGTCTTTAGATAATAGTCTCTGGGAAAATTTGACCTCTCCCATATACTTTCCCAAATCTGAAACATAAAGAGTTATCTCTTTCAAATCACTGGTTCAAATATAGGCCAGGCTACTAAAACTATGCTTTGAGAGAGATTTTGTTTTCTGATTAGGTCATAGCAAATGGGTGGGAATGTCTCATCACCAATTTATCATGTAACTCCTTTCGTTAAAAATGTATCACATTGCTTTTAATCTTAGGAGTAGCAAAAAGAGTTTTCCATAATTTATATGGCAATATTAATTAATTAATATACTTAATGAATATTTATTAATATACTTAATGAATATTAATTAATATAAAATTAATGATATGGACACCAACTTTTAATTTGATTCTTTAAATGTGGAGTCATAATAGCATTTATACTATTTTTTGTTCCCACAGAATTTTCTGATATCATTAACTTATAGCATGAAGTTAGTGGATCAACATAAATAAACATGATTTTCAGCAAAAGATAACTTTCATTGCAGATGAGGACATTTTCAGAAGGAATCATGATTGACTCCTTCATTTAATATGTCATAATTCATATTATTAGAAGTACCAAAATGATACAAATTTGTGTAGATTCATCCTATGCATGCATGCCTGTCAGTTCCACAGGAATTTTCCAAAAATATGAAAATGAAGATCCATTACATGAATATATAAAAAGTATATCATTATTTTTCATATATTTAAATCACAAATTCAGTATTTATGTTTCTAATAGAACAATTAAAATATAAAGGTCAGCATATTTTATTAACTGTCTCAATCACCTTTAATTCTTGCTTTATGCTATAAATCCTTCTAACCACAGTTTGATTGATGCCTTAAAATAAGCTCTTTAATTTTGCTTAAATTGTTTTTGATTACATTGAACATCATAACTAATTGGCAGAGTACAAAAAATCACATAGGAACTAAATTTCTTAGCTTAACAAATTAGAATGTACTTTGATAATGAAAACAGACATTCAACTAGAAAAAATAAAGTTATAAAGAAGCAAGCTTTTAAAAATAAAACCTAGAGGGATTCTGAGGCTTCTCATAGGTTATTTTTGCATTAATCCTATGCATCTCATATCCAAAAAGATAAACCCACTTGGGACTGTGTAAACTATTTGAGTATGTAAATTCTTATTCCAGTCAGTGTCACAAATAGTGGAGGTGAGGTTTATGTGGCTTCTTTTGAGTTTGATCATTAAAATTAGTTAACTAACCAGTTTCACACAGTAAATCTATTTGCTTGTGAAATTTTCAAAGTAAGATATATTAGGTCCATGATTGCTCTTTTGTTTAACTTCTAAATATAGTAATATAATGCTCAATAAAATATGAGCCTTACATTGAAACAAAAGCTTTTCTCAATAGATTTTTCCATAGTAGGCAATAAACATGCATAAAAGACATGTACATGTATATGAGTGCAACAATGCTCACATATACTTGCAAAAAATGAGAGCTATATTGCTTCAATCAAAAATACTTTATGAATTCCCACTTAAGACATAAAAATATAGAGAGATTTATAGTTCCCAGACCCAAATCCATAAAATAGCTCTTCATAAATATAACGAGACATGATTAGGTGTACTTTCTGTTTAGTCCTGATTTGTGGTACACACTATCACATATTACATATATGATAAATTATAGATGACATTATTCCCAAAAGAACATTTTTTCCCTCAGTACATTATCTAGGATATATAAGAGAGATCACTTCAAAAGCCAGGGAACAAATTTTGTAGTTTGATTATTGGAGCAATTCTTGTTTTTGTGCTTGATTTTACATTTAATGATGCTAAAAGAGAAAGCAATGTTAGCAGGAAAACTTAGTAAAAATATCTGATGATAGGGGGCCGGGCGGTAGCGCTGGAGGTTAGGTGCCTGCCTTGCCTGCGCTAGCCTAGGACGGACCGTGGTTCAATCCCCCAGTTTCCCATATGGTCCCCCAAGCCAGGAGCAACTTCTGAGCGCATAGCCAGGAGTAACCCCTGAGTGTCACCAGGTGTGGCCCAAAAACCAAAAACCAAAATATATATATATATATGATGGTAGACCAATAAGTACATGTCCATGTCTTATTAACTTCTCTATACTAAATTTTTTAACTTAGTTTTTTAACACCAGGTGAAATGCTAATGTTTTTATCATTTCTAGTCATTTTTCTTAAATTTTATTTTATTGAAACAAATCCTTTCTATTCTTAAGAAAGCATCTTTTGTTTGAATCTATCTTTGCTCATTAGTAGTCTATTATGGCCGCTCACTGTAAATTTAGTGTCTGCTATATGGTTTGAGGCTTGATTCGAATTCCAACATAATATAAACAATCAACAATATCAACAACCAGTAGTTTGCATCTTTTTTGCAATTTCCAAGCACAGTTTAAAAATGTATATACATGGGACCGGAGTGGTGGAACAAGTAAGGTGTCTGCCTTGCCCGTCCCCCAAACCAGGAGCTATTTCTTAGCGCATAGCCAGGAAAACACATGAAATCACCAGGTGAGGCCTCAACTCCCCCCCAAAAAATGTATATACATATAAACCATGTCATAAATATGACATAAACTGAAAGTTCAGAACTGTGAATTATGTAAAATTGTATCATATGAAGCTCTCTCATTGACTACAATTTTGATATGAATATCAAGTATAAAATTTCTCTATAAATGCTGAGATTTTTTTCAAAGTTAGATGAGTAATTAGAATAAATATTTTTTTTTTTTGGTTAGAGATTGGCAAGGCCACCGAGCAGGCATTCAGGATTTACTGCCAGATGGCTTTGGGAATCAAATGGAGTGCTTGGGATGAAACTAAGGTAGACTGTAAGCAAGACAAACTCTGGACTTGCTGTACTATCTCTCTGGCCCACATCTTTTTTATATTACAAAAAGATGTCACCTTAGGTATAGGGTACTTTGTTGTTTATTTTAATGAAGTAAGCCATCATTGCTATCTTATTTGCACAAACAGAGAAATAAACTCTATTATTTTTCAGGTAGCAACAGAATATAATTCAAAATATAACTATTAAAGAACAATTTTAATCATTTTGTGAACTATGCTGAAAAAAGGAAAAGAAAACAGAAGAAAAATTATATATATGTTACGTAACATTATATATATTATATATATTGTGTAACAAAAGTCACATACTATTTTTATATAAAATAGTCTTTTCATATTCAAAATTCGTTGAACAAGAGGGCAAAATCTTGTGCAGAGTATACAATAAAATTGTGACAAAATAATAATTTTTTCTTACACATTTGGACAGTAAGTTAAGATTTGTGATTTATTTCCCAATTTTAAAAATCACATAATTTGTTCTTTAAATGTTTTTCAATATGTACAGAACTATTGTCATTATGGTCAATTACACCTTAGAAAACATTTCAAGTGTTATTGTTATTGGTTTTGATACTTTGGCCATATCTGGGTCCTTTGGATTTTACTACTGGCTCTGCACTCAGAAGATTAATCCTGCCAGGGCTGGGAGAATCATACATAGCGTTGGGAAGCAAACCCAAGGAGCGATGTGCAAGACAACCATCTTAAAGCTTTACTATGTCTTCAGGCATCATAAGTTAATGTTTTATGATCATTTGTTTTTATTTATGTATTTATTTATTTTGGTTTTTGGATCACACCCGGCTGCGCTCAGTCTATTCCTGGCTCAATGCTCAGAAATCCCTCCTGGAAGACTCAAGGTACCCTATGGGATGCTGGAATCGAACCACTGACCTTCTGCATGTAAGGCAAATGCCTTGCATCTATGCATCCATGTTATATCTCCTGCCCTGCTTTGATAATTAATTGCATTTTTTCTTGAATTTTTATAACTTTGGAAAGAATACTACTGATTTTAATATAATGATGCTATTTGAACAGTAAGTCTTTTTTTGCCTTCTCAGAGTAGACCAGTGCTTCTCAATTATTTTCTGTCATGGCCCCCTAGGAAGAAGAAAATATTTTCACCACCCCCCTGCTCAACTGTAAATAGTATCTTTATTAAAAAAAACTTTAACCTGCAAAACAAATATATATAAAATAATTTGAGCTGATTTTTTAATCAGAGGTGATGTCTGGATTAATGGCTACAATGAGCACGTTTTGCAATGCATAGCTTTTCCAAGCGGGGTTTGAAGCAGGACATAGCAACTCTCAGCTCCAGAGACTTACAGAGAAATAAACACGGGACTTGGCTTATTATGACAGTGTTTGCTGAGGTCAAACGCACCCCCTTTTATGGAGCCTCGCGCTCTGGCCCCGGGGAGTGCACTCCACTATTTGAGAAGCACTGGAGTAGACTATAATTGTCAGACTTCCTTACAGCTAGATATGACCTATGCCTTACTCTTGGGTTTTTAAACTCTAGGTTGCATCATCACCAAATGAGGTAGCATAACTGAATTAGAGGGTAACAATTTTGAATTTCTAAATTTTCTGATCACGTGGAAAATAAAAAAAAAAACAATTTTTAAATCAGCAGAGGTGTTTATGGAAATGCTTATTTATATTCTGGGCTCATAGGTAGAAAACATTAAGAATTCCTCTTAATTTAGTCCATTGTCTAACCCAGGACTGCTCTACTTAGAACTTACAGAAAAGACCACAATAATTCATATATAACTTTAAAATACATATATTTAATGATCTTGGAAAGCATTTATAGAAGAACAAAATCAAATATAATAATATTGGTTTTGTAAAATCACTTCAAACCATTAAAGAAGTCCATCTTTTATCTTGTTCACATCAAATATAAAGTATATTTATGAAGTATCTGAGATTTCAGAGGCAAATCTATTTGTGATTAATCTATTTGAGTAGTAAGTTATGTCCAAATCAAAAGTTTATGTTTTTATTTTATTTATTTATATATTTATTCATTCATTCATTTATTCATTTATTTTGCTTTTAGGGTCACACTGGCAGTGCTCAGGAGTTACTCCTGGCTCTGCATTTAGAAATCACTCCTGGCAGGCATGGGGGAGCATATGGGATGCCAGGATTCAAACCACCATTCGTCCTGGGCTGGCTGTATGCAAGTCAAACACCCTTCCACTGTGCTCTCTCTCCAGCCCCCAAATGATTATGCTTTTAATATTAAATTAATAAAAATTGAAATCCAGAATCATAATTTACGTTTTTTAAAAAATATTTCTTACTGACCAAAATGTTAAATTTTAATTAAATAACTGTTATAATAAAATGGCAGCCAAGGCACTTCTCAAGTAACCAATACACCAATAGTAATATTTTTAGAAATGAAATGTTTATAATACTTTCAACATAAATAAGATTTAAAATAAGTATAACATGAGACATATTAGAATCTTCAAAATTACTTATGTTCATTAATTGTTATGTTATTGCTGCATAGAGAAAAACTTGAAATATAGATGGTAATATTAATATGTTTGATACATATAGTATATGTGGAATGAAATTAACTAAAAAAGAAAAGAATGAAAATATTTAGGAGTATGATTTTATAATTTGAGAATAGGGCAAAAATGTTTGTGTATTTCACTGTTAGTAAATTAAATATCAGAACCTAATTTGAGTTTGGTTTATAGACATGACATTATATGATGAGATTAATGTAAAATTATTACACGGCATAATAATTTATTACTTTGTAATAGACTTATACATAAGTCTGGGAATAATACATATATAAAATACTTAAAATAACTAAATAATATTTCTGAAACAATTTCAGCTTTAGTTGTTTGCTTATTTTCATTTCATAGTTGATGTGGCTTTTGTTTCCAACATTTATCTCCATTCCCATATCTTCTTTACCTGAGTTTTGGTAAAACTATGTGTGACAGTTCTTGATCTGAAGGAAGAAAGTCCCAACTCATTTTCTCTCCAATAAATATGGTCTTAAAATATCAGCTGGTATAACTCCAGAGGTTTTCTTCTCTCAGAAGTTCAAACAGAAATAATCTCTACTGAGTATTCTTTTTTTTCTGGCTTGACATGAAAAGAAAACAATACTTGGAATTACTTCTACTAACCAATACACTGACAGAAAAGTCTGGGGAACTATAAGAATGACATCCAGAGCTTCCTCTGTATTCAAGCCATCCATGTAATTGGTGCAGCTATTGATTGTTAATAATGCAGTTCCTGATTTTTTTAGAGGGATCCTTTATGTTAATGCCATTATAGAAGAGATGGTTGATGTTCTGCCATGTTCTCAATCACTTCGTATTGCATTGAACTGACTTTCAGTCAATAATATCTGCATTTCCTTTCCTCAGCACTCTCTCAGTGCCCTGGAACTTGCTTTGTCATCCAATTAACAAACCAGAAGTGCTCAGGGAACATTGGCACCCCTACCTATAACATCGACAAGAGAAAATTGGTATATAAATATTTCCCCCTTGAGTAAAATAATTTTGTTTGCACTAGTACCCAGAGTTCCCAACATGGCCAAGATCCAGATTTCTAGAGGGCTATAATTGCTTTAGTCCTACCCTTACTGGCTGACTTTCCCTCTTCGTTCAACTTCCTCACAAATTTATCTGTTGTTCTGGGATAACCTCCAAAATAACCTCAGTGTACTTTAATCTTTGCCTAAAGGGTTAGCTTATGAATAAGTAGAAACTAGAAGACTTTATGAAAGTAATTTAAATAGTACACATCTTCAACATAATTTTCTGTTTAGAATTACAAATATGAAGTTTTATTCTTGCATTTGATATTACATAGTGAATTGTTATATTTTCTTTCTCATATACTCATAGTATGATTCAATCCATCACCTTGCTTCTCATTTTATCACAAATTTAGTCCCTTTTTCTGTATCAATATAAGAGGGTTGTTTAAAACAGCACTTAGTTCTGATCATTTAATGAAATCTTCAACGTCCACTAAAATCTCTAAAATTATATTTGAAAATAATAATCAATAATAATCAAATAATAATCAAGTCTTCAATTTTCTATTATTTGTTTCTGATTTTTGTATGGATTGTACAAAATACATAATTATTAATTTAAAAAGAAATAATGGGTTGTCTAGGGCTGCCATGACACAAATCAGAAGCATGTTAAAAGTAGAAATTAATTATTTTAGTTATGTAGATCAAATGTCCAACACAGAGTTGCTAAATTGATTGATTCCATCTTGAGTTATTGACAGAAATATATATTTTTATTTTGTCTTGCTTGTAGGTCTCTGTATATACTGTCTACTTTTCTATTATTTTGGTTTTAGTTTTTTGCATCATACATAGCAATGTTCAGGCGTTACTCCTGGTTCTATTTTTTGGGGGTGGGGACTTCGATCACCTGATAATGGGAAAGCTGTTTGGGTTAGAAAACAACTTGAGAATGTCTTAGAAAAGTAAGAATAGAGCTGACATATATTCCAGATAGTCACTTCTTTGTATCTACTGCAGAATAAAAACATTCCCTAAAAGAGATAAATACACACCATTATTCATTGAAGCATAACATAATAACAAGGATATGAACTTAACCTATAACTACAGTTGAATGGATAACATTATATATACACATAATGAAGATGCATAGAAGAATTAAATCATGTAGTTCTTTACAATTTAGATGAGACTGGAAAGTATGTTAGGTAAAGCAAAAGAAGAAAGGCAAATACCAGATGATATCACTTATCTATGATGAGTAGAACAGGAAAAAGGACTGAAAGTATTAAAGAAGTAATGTCTAGATTAATTTGTTCGTTCTCTATATTAAAGAACTGAAAAGCATAGGGAATGAAAGAAATCCATGGTAGAATTAAGAAGAGGTGGGTTAGAGAAAACAGTGACAGAGTCGGAGTCCTTGGGCCTATTGTTCATGTAGAAATATAGTGTTTCAGTATTTATGAACCAGAATCAACAAAAAAGAGAACATGAGATCCAAACTACAACCACAAAAAAAAAAAAAAAAAAAAAAAAAAAAAAAAAAAAAAAAAAAAAAAAACACCTGTTAAAGTTGTATACTAGGGGCTGGGCGGCAAATTGGGGACAATGGTGGAGGAAATATTTACCTTATTTCCACCCTGTAGTTATTATAATTTAATTAGATCAAAATGAAGGATCTATTTCTTATTCAAATTTGATTTAGTAAGGCATAGTAATAACATACCAATTATCGTGATTATGACTTAATTTGATACCAATTATCTGGCCTATCAATAAAATGATAATGTTAGCATACTCAGAGCTCAGATTCATATCTCAGAACTGCTTGTGTAAATTTGCAATTGCACTTTTTTTAGGCATTTCCCCACTGCTTCCTGGAAGGAAGGTAAGCAAGAGACTTAGTTTGCCCTCTTTTCCCCCTAACTTCTCTTCTAACTGTTAAATGAATTTCAGTGGAGGAAGTGGTAGTAACCTGGAAATAGATTCCTTGCTATGTTATTCATGCCCTGAAAGAATCTTTCTGCACGAATGGGCAGAAGCTTCGCCCAAAAATGCAATTATTTATTTTTTCTATTCCAGATGGAATAAGCCATTGTGATCCATATGTATTTAAATAACAGTGAGAAGAGCTTGTAAACTGACAAAGTGGTTGGCAACTAAAAGACAACTGATCAATCAATAAATATTCCTAAAATACAGAAACTGATGATTGAAATGATATGTACAAGTAAATACAGCTTTCTTCATGTTCCATAGACTATATAACCACATTTTCTTGAATGATATTTTTCTATTTTCTATATTGTATTTTTCATACATAGACAAAATTTGGTGGAGCATAGTGTCTAACATATGGACTTATTTATTTGTATGTTTGCATATGTATGTGCCTCTATCTCTATGATATTGATAAGTCTAATATATATATTCTCTACTCTCGTAAAGAATTTTAATGGCTTATAGTCATTGACCTAATTCATTGATTGCATTTCATCAAGAGTGACTTAATTAAGATATTGGGAAAAATTTTTTATAATGTTCATAGATATATACTCATAATTTAGAAAAGAGAATCGAATATAATAAGTTGTTAAAAAAGATTGGATGGGGCTGGAGGGATAGCACAGCGGTAGGGCATTTGCTTTGCACAAGGCCAATCTGGGTCAGACCCAGGTTTGAATCCTGGCATCCCAGATGATCCCCTGAGCCTTCCAGGAGAAATTCCTGAGTGCAGAACCAGGAAAAAAAACCCTGAACATCGCTGAGTGTCACCTAAAAACAAACAGACAACAAAAACAAAAAGATTAAGGGACTGGAGTGATAGTACAGTGGATAAAGCATTTGTCTTCCACCCAACCAATGAGGTTCTATCGCTGGCATCTCCTAAGGTCCCCTGAGCCTGCTAGAAGTAATTCCTGAAGTTAGAGGCAGGAGTAACCTCTGAGCAACACTACTAACCCCCACCAAGATTAGAGTGTCACTAGAGATAGCACAAAGGTAGGATGTTTGCCTTTCACGTGGTCGACCTGGGCAGACCCAGATTTTATTCCTGGCATCCCATATGGGTCCCTGAGTCTGCAGGAGCAATTTCTGAAATCAGAACCAGGAGTAATCCCTGAGTGGTGCAGGGTGTGATCCCCAAAAAAGCAAAAAAACAGACAAAAATGTTCAAATGAAAACAGATATTAGTGCATTAGAATAATATTGTTTATATATTTGTCAAACAATCATTGTTTTCCTAATATACGTGAGACAAAAAAAAAAGTACCTAAGAGAAATCATAACTTTATCTGAAACTAGTAATGTTATTTCCTCTAGAAGGATTTTGATTGTAATTTGTAAGACAGGAAAATGCTCAGCTAAATAATTGATTAAAGAATCTCTTAATTGTGGGCCAGAATGATAGTATATGCAAACTAGATTTGCCTTGCATTCAGCCAACCAATGTTTATTCTTTTCATTAAATAGGGTCTCCCAAATGTGCCAGGAGTGACACTAAGCTCAGAGCTAGGAGTTATCCTTGAGTTCAACAAGGATACAAAAACAACAGCAACAGTAACAACAAAAATCTCTTTTCCTCTCAATGATGAAAGATGAAATGATCATTTCATTTTAAAAAGTCATTATAAACATATTTTTGTGTGCAGATATGAAATAGAGATTAAGTTATTGGCTTTGAATATTGCCAATCTGGTTTAAACCCTGGAACTAACTACATATGTCTTATGAACACCAAAAGTAGACACCTGAGAACTTAGCCAGGAGTATGTCCTGAGTAAATGCTGAGGTGGATCTAATCTCCCATTTAAAGCAAAAACAAAAATAAAAATAACCATCTTAACTCATAGCTATTCTAAATTATTATATATAAAGATATACAACTCATAATAAAAATCAATGTTTTTAAGGAAGTTCACTAAGATGCTTTTTTGTAAATAATCTAAATAATTTTAAGTATTTTAATCTCATGTCTATTTCTCTAAGTACATTTTTAAATGATAAACTTTACACGATAACATTATTTACTTTCAGTTGAAATGCATACTGTCAGCACTTAAACTGTTTTTGCAGTAAAGTTTATCTAAAACTATAAATTATTTTATTTGTGTGTTACACTTTAGTAGAAATAGAAAACATATTTGTGATTATATTGAGTGTAATAAGCTTACTCTGAGAACAAGAACCTCGAGTAGTAAAGACAAAACACCACTTTCAAACAATGTGAAATAAATTTTACCCTCCATGTTTTGGCAATAACCATCTTTGAAAAGATTGGTTAAGTCTATTTTATTT
>PVKC010020365.1:0-18660 GCA_004027635.1 Crocidura indochinensis
CAAAATATCTGCTTTCTGTACTCACCATTAAGGTCTGAAAGTTTCTATTCCATCAAGACCTGAACATTTGGTAACATTGTACTCTTCAGTGGACTCTTTTTGGGTTATTTTCATTCTTTTTTTTTTGGGGGGGGCACACTCGGTGGCTCTCAGGGGTTACTCCTGGCTCTCTGATCAGAAGTGGCCCATGTCAGGCACTGGGGACCATATGGGATGCCAGGATCAAACCACCATTGATCCTAGGTCTGCTGCTTGCAAGGCAAACGCCCTACTGCTGTGCTATCTCTCTGGCCCTAGGGTTCTTTTCATTCTTTCATTTATCACTATCCTCTGTTGTCTGATGTTCATCATTGGAAAGTCATTATTTAGTATATTTTGTCAAGTTTTCCATTTGGAAGGGAGATGGTTTAATTTTCTAGCGGAATGATAGATCCTGGCACTTTTATTCTCTATTGTTCACAAGCATAAAGTCTGTCTTTATTCTTACAATATGAACAATTTGATTTACAAGTGAACTAAAATAGGTGATTTATTGAGTACAACTGCTGTCACATATTATGTTTTTTAATACATTAGTTCACAATGTACTTTGTACCATGGATTGATTCCAAACAATTAGCTTATTATATTTTGTTACTCTAGAAAGCTTAGTATAAAGCTACTTGAGCAAAATCACTTGCTGATTTGGAGAACTAAGAAATAAGGATAGATTACTCTTTCCTGGTCACTTAGTTGATTTTATTAGTATTAAGAGCAGACAATGGTGGGGCCAGAGCGGTAGTGCAGGCTGTAGGGCATTTGCCTTGCATGTGCTAACCTAGGACTGATGACAGTCCTCCCGATATGGTCCCCCAAGCCAGGGGCAATTTCTGAGTGAATACCCAAGAGTTACCCCTGAGCATCACTGGGTGTGGCCAAAAAACAAACAACAAAAAAAAAGAGTAGACAATGAAGAAGTTCTTGCTAACACTACTTATTTCAATACCAATAAGAACATAAATGAAAATGATTACTGATTCAATTTGGATAGTTTAGGAGCTCAGTTATACTTTAACTGAATTATAAGGCTACTTAAAGGAAGTTTTACTTCATTATTCTATTTTATATCTGACATCTTTTAGTAACTAACACTCTTACTAAATCCAGTAGAAATTACAGAGAAACAACCCAATTTTCCTTAAGCAAGCTGAATGCACTTTAAGTGATACCATGTAATGCTTCATAATTTTTCAGGTGTCAGGAAAATACTTAATTATTGAAGGGAGTGCTCTTGATTTTCCCCCAATTTTCAGGAGTCAATGCTGCTAAATTCAGTCCTCCCATGACCCACAAAAAAAAAAGGACAGTTCTAAGACACTCTGATTGATTATTTTCTGGGAAGTTACAGACTTGTGAATATGACTTTCTAATTAGTGAATATTTTAGTGTTATGCTGCCATTTTTACATGACTTTAGACTACTAAAAATAATCATTGAAGATCCATATTTTTTTTTCTAGCCAATCGGTAAAACAACAAACATGCAAACACACATCTGAGATAGCCAGGTGTGAAAAGTGGTAAATCTGCAAGGATGTGAAATGGTTTTGAGAAGATTGAGAAATTTGTGGAGGAGTCTCTCCCAGGCAGCAGCCAGTCAAGGCAAAAAAGTCCTAACTTACTGTGTTTGTTTTAATAATTTCCTTCAATGTAGTAGCTTCACCCTAGGGTGCAACTGGGGAAATGAAATAACTTTACTATGTATAATAGTTCTATATATAAATGCCTTTATTTTCTAAGAACTTTAAACATGAAGGTTTTTTTTTTTGTTTTGTTTTGTTTTGTTTTGCTACAGGCCCTACAGTGAGACAATTCCAAAAAAATTACTACAGAGTGATTAGCAAGGCGTTCCCAGGAACATGGTCACCAAAACTAGATGCAGAATGAGCCTCCTTCCTTCCTTTCAGTTAAATGATCAATAAAGTGAAATTCAGTTCTTGAAAAAAGCTCTAGGCAACCCTATGAGTAGTGTTCCCATAGTGCAAGATAGGGGAAGAAGTCAGAGAAGGTAGCAGTAACATCAGTCATGGTCCCTCCAGGACCTGCAAGAAGGAAGAAAGACTAAATCCACAACACAGTGAAACGGTTTGCTCCAGAAAGCAGGGTGACAATCAGGGAATTGTGAGTAGGGGAACCATCAGCAGGCTACTACATGGGCCAGACAAATGGCCAATAGATAATTGGGAAGCCAGGACTAAGAGGTGAGACCCTTAAGCTACTTTTGTAGGGGATGTCTAAGGACCATCAGTGGCCTCATCTTGTGTGGAAACTGACAACCAGTAACTCCAGGTGCAGAGAGATTTGAGCCTGGAAGGATCCAGGTATAGAGCTTGTTGGGACCTGAACAAGCCTCAAGAGTGGCCTCCACTTGAGAACGCTCCTATTTGCCTGGGACCTTGGGTTATACAGAGCCTATCTGTGACCAATTGACTGTGCTCACTTGTTGTGATTCCTGCCTCTAGTCCAGATTCTGATACTTGCAAAGTCATGTAGTCTGGCCCTAATATGTGACAGGACAGATACATAATGCTTCATCTGCAGTCCATCTCCTGGATCGTGTGGCCAATAAATGATGTAATAAATATCCATAGGATCTATTGTAGTAAAAATGCTGCACACCCATGGCAAGGAGTTGACATCAGCTTGTTAGCAATGCATTTTTTTCTAAAAATATTTTTAGACTTTGAGAACAGCTCACTATATCTGCTTTTGATCATTATTAAAACTACAATCTAAACAAGGTTTCTCTCCTGAAGCCTACAGCCCTCTGAAAGGACAGGGTTGTAGAACCTAAACATATATGTTTAAATATATACACATATATGTATATATATTTACATATATTTATATATAGAGAGAGAGCCAGTATAGCTACAGCAGAGAGATAACTGATAATAACCTGAAGGAACTGGGAAAACTTTGTCAGAAGACAAAGGCACAGTTCTTGCACCTCTCAGCTCAGAAACTAGCAGACTTTCAGAGGACTGAATTTGTAGAACTAGACCTGATAGTCATTTCTGTTCTTTACTTTCTACCTTTATTTCTACCCTATATTGGCATCAGGCCTCTAAACATCCAAATTTGTGCAGAGGAGTCAGCATATAAGAAAAAAAGACACCACATCTTGAATAAACAGACTACATATATTTTTATAGCCTATAGATTTCATTTAAGATCTAGATAGTAGACTAAAAGAAGAAAGCCACTCAATTAAACACATAATAATAATATACAATATTAAACAAAAAGAAGAAACAATACCAAAAAGAATGTAACAAAAACTCCAGAGAAAAAAGTTAAAATGTATTAGAGCTGAGTAATTTGTATAAAGAAGAGTTTAAAACTATTATAACAATGGGGACCAGAGCAGTGGTTCAGCAGTAGGGTGTTTGACTTGCACACAGCTGACCAAAGATGGACTTTGATTCCATCACCTGGTGTCCCATATGGCCTTCCAAGTCAGGAACGATTTCTGAAAGGATTTCTGAGCACATAGCCAGGAGTAACCCCTGAGTGTCACTGGGTGTGGCCCAAAAACCAAAAACAAAAAAACAAAAAAACAAAAAAAAGAAAAAAAAAAGAAATTCAGAAAAACAATGGGAAATCAATGAGATTTATTTAAAATAAAAGAAAAACTAGTAAAGCTCTTCTAATAAAAATAATGACCTAAAATTATATTAGTTCAACTAATAAACATAATAGTGGGTATTAATAGTAAACAAAAAAGAATTGTTGATAGAATTGATGACCTGTTAAGTATGGTAGTGAATATAAGCAAACAGAACAGCAAATAGGAAAAATAAGTATAATGTAAAAAGTGTGTAAGGACTCTCTGTGATACATCATGATGAATAATATTCCTCATTATAGGGGTACTAGAAGAAGAGAGAAATGTAGAATCCTTATAGAAAGAAATAATAGCTGAGGACTGCTCTAATTTGGGAGGGGAAATAGATGTTCCAATAAAAGAGGTAAAAAGACTCCCAAACAAAATAAACTCAAATGGACACACTCAAGACATAGGAAGTGTTAAAGAGCAGAATACAAGCATCTAGAAAAAATATATATACAAGGAGATGACCATATTCATAATTTTTCCATGGAAACCATTAAACACAGGAAGAAATAATGAGATACTGAAGGTTATTGAAAATATTCTGAAGAAAAGAATTTTTACCAACAATGCTCTATCAGGATAGAAGAAATCATAAAGACTTTTATGTAAAAATTAAAATTACAGCACACAGCACCACCAAACCAATCTTCAAAGATTGTGACATTATGGGTCTTATAAAACAAGAAACAATGTCATCTAGAGGAGTAAAACACCAACATGTAAAATATGCAGGCAGGGAGGAGATGAGTAAAACTAAAATACATTTCAAATAGTATAAAATTTTACAAATAAACATTTTATATGGTCAAAATAACTCTACTGTTAAAATCATCACAGGAAATAAAAGATGTAGACCAATATCTGTAATGAACATAGATGAAAAACTTCCCAACATAATTCTCAAAACTAAAATTTGGCAATGCATCAAAACGATCACATACTATGATAAAGTGGGGTTTGTTCCACACATGATTCAACATATGCAAGTCAACCAGTGTAATGCCCTAGAGCAATAAAAGAAAAGATCAAATCACAGGATAGTAAAAATAAATGTGATAAGTATTTGACAAGATACAAGACATTTGCTATTAAAAAAACTATCAATAATAGGGGAATAGAAAGAACATATCTTAGCATAATGAAGAATATATAATGCAGGGGCTAGAGAGAGCACAGCAGTAGGGCATTTGTCTTGCATGCAGCTGATCCAGGAGGGACAGTGGTTCAAATCACGGCATTCCGTATGGTTCCCCAAGCCAGGAGTGATATATGAGTGCATAGCCAGGAGTAACCCCTGAGTACCTCCAGGTGTGACACACAAACAAAACAAAACAAAAAAAGAAGACATAATGCAAATCAAGTTTAATAATGTAAACAGTGATAAAGGGTTTTTATTAAATCAAGAACAAGACAAAACTGTCTACTCTTAACACTTCAATTAATTTAGTACTATAGGTCTTAGAGCAATTAAACAATAACCAAAAAGTAAGTTTATAATTTGCAAATTACATGATAAAAAGGTTTCATTAAAAAGCTATTAGAGAGGGCCCGGAGATAGCATGGAGGTAACGCGTTTGCCTTTCATGCAAAAGGTCATCGGTTCGAATCCCGGTGCCCCATATGGTCCCCCGTGCCTGCCAGGAGCAATTTCTGAGCATGGAGCCAGGAGTAACCCCTGAGCACTGCCAGGTGTGACCCAAAAACCAAAAACCAAAAACCAAAAAAAAAAAAAAAAAAAAAAAAAAAAAAAAGAAAAAGCTATTAGAGAACTGGAGTGATAATACTGCAGTAGGGAGTTTGCCTTGCATGCTGCAGAACTGGGATGGACCCAGATTCGATCCCTGGCATCCCATATGGTCCCCTGAACCTATCAGTAGAAATTTCTGAGCACAGGGCCAGGAGTAACCCCTGAGTGTTGTCATGTGTGTCCCAAAACCAAAAAAGAAAAAAGGTATTAGAAATATTGAGTACAGAAAAATATCTGGTTATATTCCTACATGCAAATAATTAATGGTAAAATATAAAATAAAAAAGTAATACTATTTATAATTATATCCAAAGAAATCAAATATCTAGGAAAAAGTTTGACTGAATGGTTAACAACTTGTATAAAAAAACAACAAAGCTCTGTTCAAAACAAGACATTAGCAATGGAAAAATTTTCTTCTACATGAATGGGGACAATTACAATAATTAAAAGGTCCGTTCTACCAAAAGAAAATGCAGTTTTAGTTTAACTTCAATCATAGTTCGATGACTTTATGAAATAGAAATAAAACAAAAATTACTAATATTTATGTGGAATCATGAAAAACTTAAAGTTGCTATGGCAGGGTGGGAGAGACAGTACTGTAAGAAAGGTGCTTGCCTTGAATACAGCTGATTCTGTTTCCATCTCCAGAACCACAAATGGTCCCCAATACAGGGATGATTCCTTAAAGCAAAGAGTAATCCCTATTCACAACTAGGTATGGCCCATAAACAATGAAAAAAAAAAAAAGAAAAAAGAAAAAAGTAATCCATAACCTAGCAACCAAACAAAAAAGCAAATATCTATGGAAATCCTGAGGAAGGAAAAGAATACAGGACCCAGATAGTTCAAGAGAAAGAAATGGAAAATACACACCCATTGTCTCTGTTTTGGTGAGCAGCAGCCCTGGGCACACAGCATGAAGTGGGTAAAGGGCAGATGGAAAAATGGGAGTCAATGAAGTGTAGGCTGACTACTTGCCTGTGCCATTGTTTCCCAAAAGGAGAAAGAAGGGTATTGTGTTCTAAGTATGGCTCCCCACAACACCTACTTATTTTGTATTGATGCTGTACACATGTCCTTCCAAGACACCTTGAAGAAGGTGTGAGGCGCTTGAAGAAGATTTAGCCCAGGTTTTGAGGACACTGATAGTGTAGCCTTTGATTGTGTGCATAGAATGCTTTATTTTCCACAGTGATACATACTAAGATAGGATTGGCCTGATATTCCCATGTGCATAGAACTAAATAAAAAGGATCTCTAGTTTACTAAATACCTCTGTTCCACACTACTAACTTATTCACTTACAGGTCCAAGGCCCTGTGGCCTCCAGCATGATTTGACCTATGGGTTTGGGTGTCTTAACACATGTCATTCTCAGGATAGAGTGACGCGAGTTATAACTCATGGTAGGGAGGGGACACCACAACACATAGTGTGATCCATTTCACTAAGGAAGGAGAATTTGATAAATTAATGGTGCTCTGGAAATATTTTTGCTGTTAATAGAAATATATAGTTTGTATTTTTATATGTAACAATTTCAAGTCTGAATCATAACATGTCAGTTAACTAGGACTTATCTCAATTCTATGATTCTGGGAATTGGGGATCCATAAACACAGGCAGGAGTTGTAAGGGAGTAAGTAGGAACTTCCAGACCTTTCCTAGAGAAAAGTCATCAAAGTAGCCTGAATTAGTGAAAAATCTGAAAATGGAACTTCATAACCAGAAACTGGTTCGTTTTAAGTTAAAAATATTTTATACAGCTAAAGGAAAACCAAGACAGCTGAATGAGATAAGATATTTGTAAAGTAAGTGAATGAATGAGGGAAGTAGAAAGCCTGTCTAGAATACAGGCGGGGGTGGGATGGGGAGGAGGGGGATTCAGGACATTGGTGATGGGAATATCGCACTGGTGGAGGGGGGTGTTATTTACATGACTGAAACCCAACCACAATCATATTGTGTATACAATACTGTGTATTGGTGTCATGATGTCCTAATCACACAAAGTAGCCCAGTTTTAACCCTCCTTCTGATTTAGATTCAGAAATTTCACTTGTCCTTTTTAATGACCTAAGACTATTTTATTTGCATAAAGAACTAAGATGGCTTTGTTTTATGGCCATCTTTGACTCGTATAGATAGCTTCAACTCTAATAGATCATTCTAAACATACTGGTCTTAATAAATACCCACCTGGAAGTATATTCTTTTATTTAAATAAAGTCACTTATTCAGTAAATATTTATTGATTACCTAATACATCCAGCATTATTTAGGAATAAATCTCATTATTTTAGAGTTGCATCTTATATTTTATTTTCAATTGAATAATAATACATAAAATTAATATTCAATAATGTCACTTCTGATAAAAATACAGATTATCTTCATAGTGCAGAGTGAGCTTTGTGACTTCTAATTAATGTTCATGAGGTCCAGAAGCATTTGGAAATTCTTAGCCAAGTGGACAGATGTTCAATGCTAGGCTGAGGACACACTGCAGTGGCCCCTGGTGATGTTGTGCAAGCAACATTTGTAAGCCACATGGAAGAGGTAGAACTGAGTTTCACACATGTAACACACATGTAAAAGATATGTTTTAACCCCTGTACTATCTTTCTGGACCCATATATACTGGTGGTTTTAATTATACACATCCAATTCCAATTTTGACAACGACATTTCCAATTTTGACAACTCATCAAGTTCATGCATAACTTAAGGGATTCCAAAATGATGAGGTGGCACTGTAGTAGATCAGAGTTCTCAAAAGAATTTAACTATTTTAAAGATATATTACCCTGTTTTCTAAAGTGCATTATATATAAGAAAAGAATACAATTTTAAAACTAAGTTTACTTCAATAAACCAACCAGATACTAAGTTATTTTATCTGTTACTCAAGCTAGTTTTTTTAGTCTATTTCAGGTTCAGGAAGCAGAAGGGAGACATTGAAGAGATAGTACAAAAGTTAGGGCTATAGTACAAGGGCATTTGCTTTGTATGCAGCTAACCTGAGTTCCATCCCTGGACCCTACGTGGTTCCTCTATCCCTGCCAGGAGATATCCTTGAGCACAGAGTAAGGGGTAAGATATGTAAATTGCAAAATTCTAGGTATGACCCCCCAAAAAAACATAGACGAGAGCAAAAGAAAGAAAATAGAGGGGAGCAAACATAAAGAAAAATTGAGAGCAACTATGGTGAGGTCTTGATAAGAACAATTTATTCTACATTATTAAATTGTGCCCAGTCATTTCTTCAAAGATGCCATCAAGCTCAACATCGAAATTATACTGAATTCCATTAATTCCATAGATCACAACATTAATTTTTTTGGAGGTCACACCTGGTGACGCTCAGGGGTTACTCCTGAGTATGCACTCAGAAATCGCTCCTGGCTTGGGGGGACCGTATGGGATGCCGGGGATCGACCGCTGTCAGTCCTGAATCAGCCCTGTTAAAGGCAAACACCCTACCACTACTCTCCACAACATTATCTTCTGACTAACTACAATATATGCAAGACAAGAGATATGTAGTCAAATGCTCTACCATTGAGCAACAACCCCTAGACAAGAGATATGAAAGAAAAGTGAGAGTATCAATAGTATTTTTTTGGTTTTTTTGGTTTATGGACCACACCCAGTGATGCTCAGGGATTACTCCTGGCTATACGCTCAGAAATTGTTCCTGACTTGGGGAACCATTGGGACGCCAGGGGATTAAACTGCAGTCTGTCCTAGGTTAGCGCATGCAAGGCAAACACCCTACAGCTTGTTCCACTACTCTAGCCCTAAGTATCAATAAATTTTTATGTGACTGATTACTATCTTACTACTGCCATAATAAATTCCGATTAAATTTAGTAGCTTACAATGACAAATTAATTTTCTAACACTCAGAATAGAAATCTGAAATCAAGTTAGTAATTTGGCTGTTCTCTAAAAAGCCCTGTGGGAAAAATCTTTGCCTCTTCATTTCTGGTAGTTTTAGGAGTTCTTTGGTTTGTAACTAAGTAATTTGAATATCTTCTTCTGTTGTCACATGACTTTTCCCTCTGTGCCTGAGTCTCTTTTTAGATATGATCAGAGTTCAACTGAGTTCTATAGGATAAAATCATTTTAGGAGCCTTAGTTTAATTATATATGCAAAGACATTCTTCCTCCCAAAGGTTATATTTATAGGTTCTATACATTAAAAATGCCGATTTCGGGCCCGGGAGATAGCATGGAGGTAAGGCGTTTGCCTCTCATGCAAAAGGTCATCAGTTCAAATCCCGGTGCCCCATATGGTCTCCCGTACCTGCCAGGAGCAATTTCTGAGCATGGAGCCAGGAGTAACTCCTGAGCACTGCCGGGTGTGACCCAAAAACCAAAAAAAAAAAAAAATGCCGATTTGATTTAGTTGTTGAACCACCATTCTTTTACTGTATTGTGTTTTACTAGTCAAGTTTTGCTATTCCTATTGAAAGCATTTATTGTTATGATATACTGTTTATACTCATTTCAATGTGGTACTCATGATTAATTCTGTAGAGTTTAGCAGGAAGTCTTTAGTCAATTATGTATTATTATTTTTATCATTGTTATTGCAAAGTCAGGTTAAATTAGTAACATGTTTACCTATATGGTTTTCATAAAAATTTAAAGTGTCATTCAAATAGTAGAAGCTCTGAGAATCCATGACCTGTGCCTTATGTTGATTTCTATTTTCTACTGACATACAAGACAGTCTTCTGATATGCATACATATATTTTGATTAGTAATTGATTTTTAGATCACTTTGTCTCTGGATAAAGTAAGGGTTTTCCTTAGGGTTTGAATAAAGTAGCTTTTGTATGTGATTTCCTTTGAGGGTCATAGAGAACAGGACCAAAGCTAGCTGATGGCCAATTTTTTCCTTTTTCTCACTAAGTTCTTTTTATTAAATTGCTTTGAGCTGTCCTACATGCCCACTTCTATAATAATCCCCATAGGTACACTAATAAAGTGTACAAATCTTAATAGCAATCATAAAGTGATCTACTAAGATTGAGGTCCTATAGAATTGCCATAATATATTTTCCTATAGAACTCGGAGATTGTATTAGTACATTAGTTTAAACTGATTTGAATGTATTTTCCTAGAAGAAAAGGAAGAGAAGGAGGAAACAAATTGGTTGGAATAGATATTAGGATCAATGTTCTTTTAGAACACATCAAAATTTTGAGATATATGCTTCTTGAACATATGTGATATCAAAAATAAGAGATTAAGGTCTGTAAAAGGTGAAGAAATTTCTCTCTGGGTTAGTGGTTGTAGAAAGTAGAAATTAAAAGAATGTCATAGTCTGTCTTGAGGCTCTTAATAGCAGAGAAAAATCTAATGAAAAGTAGAAAAATGTGTTTGTGGAGAAATATTTGTGGAGTCTCTTTTTGCAATTATAATATGAATAGCTGAAATGCTGGAATAAATCTTTAGAACTGAGTGACTAAGTTTCTACTGCTAAAATAACAAAATATCTTGTCAGAAGCATCGGAAGCTAAGCTGAAAGTGTGTAGCAATTCTCTTTATATTTCATGAATTAAACAAGATCACCTTCTCCTAAGCTTCAGTGTCTTTCCATTGACAGAATGCCTGGATATTTTTACCCCTGGGAGAGGAAAACTCTAGTCTAATCAGTTCCTTTTGTTCAGTTTAAATACAAGTCACTTAGACTTCCTTAAACTTCCTTAAACCTAAAACATGATCCAATTGAACATTCCACTTTACAGCAACTTTACTACTAATCAAAAACCCTAGATTAGCCTCTAAATGGTTTTCCTTTAAACAAGGAAACATGTAAAACTCTAGTCTTTGTTGAGAAACAGGATGAAAGGTTGGACTTAGAGTATGTTGTGTTTGAGAGACATGAGAACACTACTCTTCTTTTTCTGTCTGTCTAGCCAAGGCGTCTCTGAATACTCAAGGATTGTTTTAAAATTGAATAGATAAGACACTGTGAAGACTCAGTCTGAGCTACTGGGTCTTATCTATTTTCCTTAAAATGCCCACTACACTTAAACTGTGAATTACAAATGAGTAGAAATTAAGTTAAATGATTAAAATACTTTCTTTACTTTAATAACTATGTCTGCGACTTTCAGAAAAGCAAAAGAAATAAGATTAAGAGGTAGGATAGATGTAAGAAGCTAAAAGAAAGAGCTACTGGCCTCTAAGAACAAAGCTCCTTTTTGTTCCAGAAGGCAGGAAAACTGCCTTGGGACATGTCCACTAGGTGGCGATTCATCGCTTACATTGATCCTAGTATTGAGGGATTAATTGGCTGAGTATTGTGGTGGGTATGGATAAAGTGAGTACGGATCATTTCTCAAAAGTTAGTTTTTTGAAAGTGATGAGAACAATCTAGATTCTCCTTGAAGTGTGAAAATCACACATTATCATTTTGAAAAATTTCAAAGATTTCGAGTATTAAGCAAAATTGAAGAATTTTGAGGCAGTAAGTAACCTTAAGCATCATCCTAATGATAATACTTGGGCTTTTTTTAGGGGAAAAGGAGAAAGGTAGGTGGGATGAAAGTTCCCAAATTACGCATGGAAAGTCTGAGAGCCCCACTGTCGGTGTTGGTTGAAGTTCAGATGATCTTCTGTGTGTCAGGAAGCAGGAATTGAACCCAGGAAAGGCACATGGTCTTCATGAGACATCAATGTTATGCTATCTCTCAGCACCTCTCCCTGTTTTACAGATAAATATACTAAAAATTAAGGTATCAAATTACTTGCCAAGTATAGTATTATATAAATCAGAACTGTACCTAGAGAACAGAGAGATAGTATAATGGGCTAGGTGCTTGCCATGCATGTGGTCTGTTTGATTAGATCACTGGCACCCCGTGTTGTCTCCTAAGCTCTGCCAGAAGTAATCCCTGAGCACAGAGCCATGAGTAATGGGGTGTGACCCCCAAACCGATAAAAATAAAATAAAATAAAGGCACTTTGTTCTAAATTCAAAGCTTGTCACATACAAACAGCACCTCTTTTGATCAGCCAATATGGCACAATAAGAAACAAATAGTCTAAAGGGCAGCAAGAAAGCAAAGGATGTTTTAAAACAATGACCAATGATGATGTTACCAATATTCAAAGCAGAATCTGTCATGCAATAAAGCTAGGCAGAGCTGGAGAAAAACTAGCAAGGTTGACTGTTTAGAAGAGGAAGGGAATACAGAAGACACAGAAGTTGGTCAGAGTTGTGAATAAAGAAACAAGTGAGATATCATGAATGAATAGATTAGAATCAGAATGCATAAGGACTGGAGGTAAAGAGTGAAGGTGTTGCACCGATATTAAAGGCATAGAACATTACAAAGCCCAACTCTCAGTCAAGTCTTTGATAGGAGGTCTGCATCAGGCAGTCATAAGCATGAAGGAAACCAAGGGCCATACCAGATGATGAGAAAAACATCTTGTCAGAGAAGCCATGCAACAATTGAACAGATAATGAAGTAATAATAACTCAATAATCTGGTATGCGAGTCAATTTTTTTTCTAATTGGAAATACTCTACTATGCTTTCTGTTAAAGTCAGAGATAATCGTAACAAATGAGCAAGCCAGAATCTGTTGACAAGTGTACTGTTTATATTATTTATCAAATATTATTTTAATATATATCAGAGAAAAAGGAATGAATATATATGTCCTTATATATGTTCACATAATATATATATAAATATATATATATTTATCTCTATATATATATAGAGAGAGAGAGAGTAGGTTTGCTCACTAGATAATTACAAGCAGTTTCACTGTTATCCTTATCAAGATTTAATTTAATAAGGGATCCTTGGAGAACTCAATGGTCAAGCACCTATCTTGCAATCATGAGTCTGCTAAGTCTGAGATTTCCTCTCAGTGACTCTAATTTATGGGATCTACAATGCCACAACAAAGGGTATATGTTTCTTTCCAATACACCATAGCCAGCTATGTTGCAGTACTATAACAAAGTATGTACTATATCTGTACATCACAAGACATTAAACTAAGGGAATGGGGAAAATATTAAAAATCATTATGCAAACTTAAAAAAAGTTAATGCTCATCTCAATTTAATTTAAATCTTAATTTAAGAAAATTAGGTTAAGAAATGAGATGAACCAGAGTGGTAATACAGCAGTAGGGCGTTTACCATGCATGCAGCTGACCCAGGATGGCAGCAGGCTCCATCCCAGGCATCCCATATGGTCCCCTGAACCAGGAGCAATTTCTGAGCGCAGATGGTTCTAAGTACCCCCTAACAGGTAGATGAAAAAACTGAGATATGGATATCAGAAATAAAATAGCAGGCAAGAAACTTGCCTTGTACACACTGACCCAGGTTCCATTTTTGCAACCACATATGGTCCCCTGAGCATTGCCAGAAATGATCCCAGAGCACAAAGCTAAAAGTAAGTTCTGAACACAGCTGATTGTGGTCCTGAAACAAAATAAGAATAAAAGATATAATATGTATATACGTATATATATATACACACATATATACATACACAATAGAAAATTATTCAGCTATAGGAAATAATGAAATTTTGCAACATGAGTTGATCTGAACAGAATTATTCTTAGTAAAGAAAGTCAGAAAAAAGATAAGTAGTACATTATTTTATTAATATATTGTATGTAAAGGAACAGGAAAAATAAAATCAATGTAAAAAATTAACTTTTAGGGGTTGGGGCAATGTCACAGTGGCCCTTTTATGTGGCCCCAATACCACATATGGTCAATCAATGCCTAGCACCCCATATGATCTCTAAAGCCAGCCAGTAGTTATTCCTGAGTGCAGAGCCAGTAATAACCCCAGAGTACCATCAGGTATGGCCCCACACTTCCAAATTAACATTTAGACTCTAAGACCAAATTAGTGATGCTAAAAAGGGGAAGACTAAGAGGAGGGAGCTGTTCAGATAAATGGGGTCAATTGTACAGTAAAGGAGAGAATTGAACTTGCAGTGGGGGGCTTTAATGTAGTAGGTACTGATGTTTATTTATAATGATGTGAACTTAAAATGTAATGAAATGATATTTTAAAAATATGATATTAAAGAATCCATCTTGGAATCAACATATTTGTGAAGAATTACTAATTGCACATAACTGAACGTTTACATGCTGCCAGAAATGATTTCCAATTGAGAGAAATCATTGGGTCCCAGCAAAATTTAACAGAATAGCTTATCAGGAAGACAGGTTCTTACCTTTGCTCTAAAAAGTGAATGCCAATTCTGGCCAATATTAACCAAATATCATGCGAATTTTCCAACAAGGGCTTAAATATTTGCTTGTTTTCTGATTGGGAACTGACTTTTCAGACTATAATGAGTGAGTCTCAGTTGTAGTAGTGTCTAAATTACCTATTAGAGCAGGACACCCCTATGGTAAAGCTGAATATTAATACAATTCATTATCACTAACTCCTATCTTGAAATGTTTTATTCCATCCACATATACTATTAGCACATTATTGCTTTTAGTTTATCAGGTCTATTCAAATTAGGTAGAAATGTCACTTACCCAGAATATTACTTTTTAAATGTATGATTTACAATGCTTTTATACTCCAAAGCCACAATGATATTTTAACAAAAAAATTCAATATATTGTAAAGATTGGGAAGACTAGTGAATTACTATTATTTATTTACTTATGCGCTGTTTCGATGTTTTATGAGCATTTAGTTTGTGTGATATAATTTACTTCATGTATATTATCTTTCACAGTTTAAAACTCTATGATATGTGATTAGAATCTTTATTTCAGGAACATTTTGCTGACACTTCAAAACAACCCCAAAGTACTAGTAAACTCAGTATTCGATTATTGCCTGACATCCATTGATAATAGAAAATTAATTGTTTACTATATGTCTTTTATAGTACCAGTTTAAACATAATTTATTTTTATTGTATTTCCACTGTCTTTTTAGTTGACTAAATTCATAAATACCTTTTGCTTTTATAAGTCTTCTGAGACCTAATACACCTAGATAGGAATTTTGACCTCATTGACTACATAATTTAAATCAGTAAAATGAGAAATAAAAAAATGTTGTTATTATTGTTTGTGGGTCATATCTGTCAATTATCAGATGTTACGCCTTCTTTGCACTCAGGAATCACTCCTAAAAGTGCTCAGGGGGTGATATAAGATGCCAGGGAATGAATCCAGGTTGGCCACTTGCAAGACAAGTGCCCTACCTGTTGTACTATTGCTCAGACCCCCAAAATGAGAGTTTTTAATGTTAATTTTTGTGTGTGTTTAATATGCATCTTTTCAAGGCTCCTTTCATAAATTTGAATTTTTTCTCAAAGGGAATGTGTATTTGGCGTAATAATTACACCATTCATTCACTTCATAAAAGTGAGTAACTCCTCCAAATGTATTTGTCCATTTGTTAACCTATTCCAGGTGTGTTAAAGATAGTCTGAGTCTTAGAATCTTCAGATCTATGTTCACTACAACAGGCTTGAGTTCTTAATCCTTTCCTGAATGTTCTACTAGTTTAAACTGGTCGAATTATGTCTCTTTGTTAGGCTGCGTATTTCTATCTCCTCTATATAATACTAGAAACAATTCATCTGAGTCTTTCACTGCCAAGTGTAGATCCAATCAAAATTTGTGGTTTCTGTTTCAAACTGACCTTGAACTTTCAGTGTTTGGGCTTGTTTAATCTTGGCAAAGGTTCGCTTCCTGTTTCTAAGAATGAGCTATTATTAGGATCAAAGACTTCTTGCCCATCTAATAGTTCTTAGAAAACAAGATTATCATTGTGAGAATTAATTTACTAGGTTAAACATTCATTTTAATCAAACAAGGTCTGGAAGAATCAAGTAAGAGTAAAAAAAATAAACTTAGAAAAATAAATTGTATTTAACGAAGACAGTCTAAAATAAGACAGTCTAAAATAACCTGTCATTTTATATATTTAAAATAAAATAGTGGAAATAAACCTTGTTCCTGAAATTGAGAGATGGATCAAGAACTTAAAGCACATGTTTTATATGTAAGAGGCCTGTGTTCAATCTCTTGCATTGCAAAGTCCCTTAGTGCTTGGTGCAAAGTCCCATGGCACTAAGCTTGGAGTATCCCTGAAAACTATCAAGTGTTCTCTCAAAGTAAAAACTAATGAAAAATCAGCATAGCTCCTGAAATTGGGTATTAAAACATTTTACTGTTATGATATTCTACTAAAAACCTTTGTTTATTATGTAAACATAAAGTTCACATTGGAAAATAGGATACATAGATCAAAATTTCCTCTGCCAAAAACCAACTTCTATGAAGATGTCAAAAATTATTACCTGAATTCGTTTAGCTTCTTTTTTTGTTTGTTTGTTTTTGAGTCACACCTGGCAGCACTCAGGGATTACTCCTGACTCTGCTCAGAAATCACTCCTGGCAGGCTCGGGGTACCATATGGGATGCCGAGATTCAAACCATCGTCCTTCTGCAAGCGAGGCAAATACCCTACCTCCATGCTATCTCCCCAGCCTCTAGCTTCCTTTTTTCTAGACATAAAATTAACTTGTTTGTTTTTGTAAATGCCTTAACTGAAATGAGTGTTGCAAATGTAGGAAGACGGTGGTCCTGTGAAAGTTAGCCTAAGACTTTATTCTTTTTTTAGTCTTCAGGATGTAATTATCAAAGATATATATATATATATATATAGACATATATATATAGCATATATAATCAATCTAGATTGCAGAATCCCTCTTCTGTACAAATTCATAACATGACTATCCATTAAAAAGTGAATTTTAGGGTCTAGAGAAATAGTGAAAAGATTAAGGCTCTTGCCTTGAATGCAGCTGACCCTGCGCTGCAAATAATCTCTCAAGTAGTACTAGGAGTGATACCTGAGCACAGAACCAGTTGCAAGCTGTGAGAACGATTGAGTACATACTGCCATCCCAACCTCCAAAAGCCAACAGAAAAAAAGGAAATTATCTTCCTGTCAGAGTTTCAAATGGTCTGAAGGAAGCCAAACCACTAGTTTTCCATTAATAATACACAAAGTGCTGTGCAGTTGTTGCCGTTTTCTTTCCTATTGTTAGGGTGAATTTTATTGATATTTTTAGAAAAACATAGTTCATCTTTGGAGGCTGGAGTTGTAGCACAGTGGGTAGGGTGTATATCTTGCACTTGGCTAACCTAGGCTTGATCCCCGGCATCCCATATGGTCCCTTCTGCTAGGAGTAATTTCTGAGTGCAGACCATAGTGCCATAGTGCCACTCAGCGTGGCCCCCAAACAAACAAAATTATTCATCTGTTTGTTTGCTTTTGGGGTTTGGGTCACTTACCCAGTGGGGCTCAAGTGTTCTTCCTGGCTCTGTACTCAGAAATTCCTCTTGGCAGACTTGGGAAGTCAAGAATAGAACTCAGGTCAGTCACATGAAAGGCTAACTAACACCTTACCCTCTGTGCTATCGTTCTAGTCCCAATTTTTATTTTTGGATTCTGTAGTTTGGGCACCTGCAAAGATGATGCAATCATATGTCCTCTTGAAACCTGATATTAGGGAATGTCTTGTTATCTGAAGGGTAGAGGCTTGGGCAATTTGAGCAATGAATGGGAAGATGAAGTAGGGATATACTCTGAGAAACTTAATAGGAACAAGCTTCAGGCTCCAGCTGAACACAAATAGAAGAGGCCATGGTCATTCCATACTTAGTATCACCCATTCACTAAAGTTTTATGCTGTAGTTTCAATTGTCAGAAGATTATATTTGATTTTCTGCTTTTAGTTTTAATAAAGTAGGAGGCACTAGATAAATCATACCATCGTAAACAGTTAATATGGCAAAATACATAGATTAAAAATGAGACAAGATGGATCACAAGATTATTCCAGAAAAGGGGGGTCAAATAGAGATCACATTGCCTGAGGGTAATTTACAGGCCATAGCACAGTCTAAAAATCAATATATAAAGCACATTGGTTTTTCCTAGTGGAAGGGATAAAAGTCAAAGTTTAGGGAAATAAGGAAGTTAGAATTCATGAATGGCCTGCCCAGTAGGGCCAACTCCTAAGAACTGTGAGTCTTGTCTTTTCTTTGTGTTTCTTTGTCCTTTGCTGTTCTGGATTTCGTGGGAGTGAACCAAACTGGTCCCCAAAAAAGACTCGCTCTCCCAGAAGTCCATCCTAGGGCTGAAACACCCAGGAACATTCCATTAGACTGAAAACCGGCTAGAGCAAGTACTCT
>PVKC010020366.1:0-18655 GCA_004027635.1 Crocidura indochinensis
AATATTTATGAACCTGGTAGGTAATATTTTAACAGTTATTAAACTATTTTGAAAGATTTTTGTAAAAATGTTTTTACAATTGTTTCTTTATATGTGCTATTGTCTGATATTAATTTATATGAGTAAATTATCTACTTCATATTTAAAAAAAGAAACTATTTGGGCATGCATTGATAATATTCTAAATTTTTTTCAAAAAGGAGAGAATATAGAAATCCATGTAGTATTGGAAAATCAACCCAAATGATATTTAAAGAATGATAGAATTTGGAAAATAGAGTGAGCACTGATGCTTACTTGGCTAGGGATCTGAAGCTTGGAAATAGGAAATAAAAATGATCTAAGCCAACGCACAAAGTATCTAACATGAAATGAAACAGTACAAGCATGTGTGACATTTTTTGATGAGTGACATTTTAAGAAAAGTAGAAAGGCATACTCCTTTTAATAATGTGAGGTAAATAGAAATTCTAAGACTTAATTACTCTAGAAAAGAACAAGGTAAACTCACAGCACCCTGCCTCGCCTTAAGACTTCGCATTATTTATTTCCTCATCATTCAGTTAAGCATAAATTCATAGATTTCATGGTTAAGGGAGCTTGAGATGAGATGCTCGTTGCCTGCACTTAGTACTGCCACTTCTTATCGGACCATCTGCTGTCACCTCAAAAAGCCAAGACTGTATAATCTTGGTAAACATATAAACCATTCCTGCATTTAATTTTAGTTGGAAGGAGTGCCCCATTATGTGTATTGATTTTGAAGTGTCACTACCTTCTTATGATGAATTTTCAGTACCTTAGAGCTACTGACATGACAGCCTTTCCATGAACACAATATTGTTTTTAAAGCATTTACTCCAAAATTTTTAAACAGATGCTTAATAAAGTTAATTATCTTTGAAATGCATACCATTTGCATGAAAGTTGTCTTTTGGGATTTATTCACCTTCTAGATTGAAGTAGCATTTGTTCTACTGATGGACCCAAATGTTCTGGAGCTGGCAAGGTTAGTGAACAGAAGTGAGAATCAAAGGTTGTTGAGACTAGCAATGTTACTGCAGAACTCCTAAAAATTCTCATGTTTTGAGTGTTAGGAGCATCCACAAGGTACTCCCCTGGTACCTTTCAGGGGATTCTCTAATACCTAATGGGGGTGTCAATGTGAGGGATTAAGTTTTCCCTGCATAGATAATCTAATGCCATAGATTATTTCACTGTTCAGGTTGTGTTCTGGAGAATCCAATGATGTAACCAGTGATGCTTGATAGTATCCAGTATAGAACTTAGTTACCCACATGCAAAGCAATAGCCCCTATAGGTATTTGTTTTTCCTTCCTTAAGGGAAGGAAATTACTAAGGGATACTCTGGCTCTATGGCTCACGGATCACTCCTGGAAGGTTTTTGTTGCATAATGTGGGATGCTGGGTATTGAATGTAGGTCTACCACATGCAAGGTAAGTATTGTACTTACTATACTACCACTTTAGCCCTATGTAATATATATTTTTTTGCATTTCCCATACAACCTTATTATTTAGCACACTTTAAGTCTTATGAATAATACAACAACTCAAATGAAGTTAGCAGACCTCATATATTCAAGCTAGTTAAAAGATAAAATTAAAAAAAATATTGTGACCATTCAAATAAATAAAAATGAGGCATACTTTAAAAGGCATAAAGCCAGCAACTTTTTCCAAAGATTAAGACTCTTGTCTTGCATGTACCCAAAGTTGACTTAATATCAGGAACCAAGCAAGTACGATTTTTGCTGAGTACTTTTAGGAGTGATCTCTGAGGATAGAGTGAAATTTAAACACTGAGCATGGTTGGTAAACCATCCAGGTCCCTTCTCCCAAAAGCCCAGAGCAAAACAGCAAAAATAATTTCAGATGTCTTAGACTCAAAAACTTTGTCAAGATATTGCCAAGATACTTTAAAAAAGCTTAAAAATGCCCTGCCCAGTTGCTATCCACAATATAGGCAAGCAAATAATTTTTATAGGGTTCAGAGAAATAGTACAGGGGGTACACTGTTTGCATTGCATAAAATCAACCTGATCATATATGAGTATGGTCCCCTGTGCTCCACCTGGATTATTTCCTGAGCCAGAGTCAGAAGTAGCCATCAGGTGTGACCCAACACCAAAACAAAACAAAAACAACCAACACACAACAATAAACTATTTTTATACATAAGTGTGAAGTAAAAAAGTTCTTATATGGGGTCCAGAGTGATATCATAGTTGTAGGTCATTTGCCTTGCATGCAGCTTACTCAGAACAGACTTAGTTTAATCACCAGCATCCCATATGGTTCCTCTGAGCCTGCCAGTAGTAATTTCTGGGAGTAGATCCAGGAATAATAACTGGGCACGTCCAGTGTTATCCAATAACCTTATATTTGTATATATTGTATCAATACAATATATTATATATATGCAATATATATATAAATAAATTAAGAGTGCACATCACATCCATCTTAAATAAATTTGCATATGATCTTGTTACTCTGAAATAAATATTATCAGGTTGTTTTTCATTTTGTTTTGTCTTGTTTTTTGGGCCACACCCAGTGATGCTCTGGGGGTTACTCCTGGCTATGTGCTCAGAAATTACTCCTGGCTTGGGGGATTATATAGGACACTGTGGATCGAACTGATGTCAATCTTAGGCTAGAGCATGCAAGGCAGACATCCTACCGCTTGTACCACCACTCCATCTCCTATTATGTTTTAAATAAAGAAAATTTCCTCTTATAATTATATAACTAATATAGTTACATAGTAATAATATATATTATGTTATATATAATAACTATAAAGTTATTAATTATATTAAATTAGTTTTTAAGAGTTTTTTATTAATCATAGTACTCTAAAGTAAAAGATACTAGTCTGGATATAAATCAAAATACATGTTATCAATGTTTCTACACTGTAGAATTATTATAAATAAACAAAATAAAATTCAAGTAAAATGTAGAGTAAATGTTATTATGGTAGTTCATAAAATATCACAATTAGTAAGTAATTTAAAATACAAAAACACACATATTAAAATGCAATTCTAAAACTAAAAGTTCGATCTAAGCTGACAGTAAGCAACAGAGGGAGAAAGATTAGCAAAAGATCTATAAGACAATAAAAAAGTGTAAGAGAAAGAACACTTTAAAGCAAATCATGTCAATAATTACATTAGATGTTAATGTAGAAAGTGCTTAAATTAAGGGCAGTCATATCTGAATAAGCAGCTGGAAGCTGCCATCTCAAGGCCACAGCATTTAGTAGAGCCCTAGAGTTGAGGCCTGCTTATCAGACCATGATTCAGATCAATCATTCTAAAACTGGTACTGAGAAATATAAATCCCCACCACCTCCCCACCTACCCCATAACTCTGAAGGTCAGCTTCATAAGAGCAGTGATTGGATTCATGTGACCACAACCGTCAGTCACTGGTTAATTCAATTGAACTATGGTGCCACATCAACTACCTGATACTGCAACTATAAACCCTAGGCCAGAACCCACACAGGCAAAGCAGGATGACTTCAGTCACTTGCTGTACTCAGACACATAAAAATTAGAGCCACTGCCACAATATTGATTTTTTTTCAGGCAGCTGAAAACTTCTCACAGACATTTCAGGCTCATATAAATAGTGCACTAGACTTATACTACAGGTGAGAACATGGAACATCCACATATTTGGAATTTAAAGTTCCATAATAACACCCCACGAATAACAAGTGGAAATTTAAAAAAAAAAGAAAAAAATGGAAAGAAGGAAGCAAGGAAAAGAAAGAAAAAAATAGACACTAAGAGCTGAGGACCATAGTCAATAGTCAAATTAAATTATTAAGTACCTCAGAATTTAAAGAAAGTCAAAAAAAATCTCAAAAAAATCTCACTCAAAGAAAATCTCATGGTAACATTCCTTTGGATATTCACAGAAGCTAGAAAATACTTGGAAGATAGATTTAATAAACTCAAAGACGAACTGATGGGAGAAATAAAATAATGTTTTGAGAAAAAGAGCTGAAGGATCTGGAGAGTTGATATAGTTGTATGAAATAACAGCAGAATGGAAGAAAAATAAACAAATTAGTGGTCTCAAATAAGGACAATGGAAAGATCATTAAAGAAGATAAAAATTTAAATATTTAAAAGAATTACTGGTCTTTTTTTTCTTTCGTTTTTCTTTTTCTGTAGCTGATGGTTTTGGTTTTTGGTTTATTCTTTTTGTAATCTTGTTGATGCTCCCTTATTGTTTTTTGTTTCTTTTTTACTGCCTTTTTCTTTTTTTCCCCTTCCTTCTTCTAAATGGATATTTATGACACATAGATGAACTCCTCCTGTTTTTTTTTTTTTTTTTTGCTTGCCTTTTTTTTCTTCTTCCCTCAGTAGTACCAAGGCCAGACAGTCGAATGTTCATTTGGTGGAAATAAAAACTGATGAGATTTGAATACCAAATCCAAAGTCAATGACAACAGAATCTATATCCAATCTACAACAAGCTGTATAAGAGGGAACAGTTGCACTAGAATTACTGGGGTAAAGGAGGGAGATGTGGGATACATGCTGGGGATAGGGTTTGGAAGGAGGACAACACTGATGGTGGGAATGCCCCTTACTCATTGTCACTATATGCCTCAAATATTACTGAAAGGATTGTAATTCACTTTGATCACAACAAAAATTAAAACAAAAATTAAGAATGTAATTCTAGCTGGAGTTCCCAACTCTGTTTTGTGGACCCTAGCATGCTCGTTTGTGGCTCCACTCTTTGCCTGATTAAAAAATAAAAGAAAGAATTAATCACATTTGAGATATTAATGAACAGGATTGGGGCAACCCCAGCACCCCTCTACAGCCTTGATCTAGATTAGCTACTTATTTTTACTAAGGCAGTCTCTAGCAAGAACTTAAGAGTTTACATGTTGAAAACCTCATGGGGGCTATCGCCCCGTGCGCACAGTACATATTAATAATATATCCCATTTTTGATGGTATGTATTGTGTATGTAGAAAGGCCATCTGGTTTTCTGCCCTTTGGCACACCCCTGTAATGCTTATTTTCACTTTTAAGTGTTTTACCCCCAACTTTAGTACCTTCCATTTACCCTTTTCAACTTCTGTACTGCACATTCTTCATCACACACATCAGCATGGTGCACTGGATTTAACAATACACAACTGTTTCAAAAGACATAAGATGCACACGTATAGCTTTGAATATTTTACATCTTTTTTCTTTGACAGATAACTCTTACTAAATATTCTATTAAATAGTGAAGATTTTCCCCACTTTTTATCTTTTCTTCTCTTTGTGAACTTATCAACAAGAATTGTTCGGTGAAAAATCCCTCAGTTTAATTCTTATGTTTAACCATGTCATGGGGAGTTTTATACATGTTTTTGCATCCCCCATATGGGCCTATAAACCCATGTAGCATTGTTCCTTGTTTGCATAGGCATACAAAAATGAGAAATACCTACACACAAATAAATTCTTATCTAATAGAATTTGGAACACCCAAATATTGTAGTGCAACGGGACCTTACACCCTGAACATTGGCATAACACAGGCCTCAGTAAAATGGGCATTCTCCATTCACCCCTGAACCAGGGAAGCTATCTAGGAAACATCCAAGGTTCTTTACAACAACACCTAGAAGTAACCTTCTACCAGGGAAGACCCTACTACTGCTCTGACATTGATCTACTCACAAGAGACTTCCCTTAACGCTGAGAGGACTTAAGAACATCAACGACCTGCATACTGGACAGGGCATTCTGCATTGCCCTTTAATTGTAAGGTGAAACGAAAGGGTGCTCTGCACCATCCTAACTGCAATAGGGGATATGCAGATTCCAGGATCTTTAACTCAGAAACATGGTACCAGCAGCAGAGACAGTGTGGAAAATAAAAGTGAGTTGGCACTACAGACAATGACTTGGATTAGGCAACCTAGTTTGCCTGGAGCCTAGAGCTGGTCTTATGCCAGGAAACATCAGGGGTTTGGTTCCCTTGTATTTAGGCTGAGGATTTTCCTTTCCATGCCCCCCATATTTTGGTGGGCCGATGCAAACAAGTATTGCCACTCTAACGCCATTTTTCCTTTCTCCTTTGACTCTTATCCTTAAAAAGAAACACCCACTTTTGAGGCTAACTTAAACTAATATGCATATGCATGGAAATGTAAAGAAGTACTATGCCTTCAATATTCAAGGAAATACATAAAGTTTCATGGCTTTAGAATACTTGATATGCTGCTAGGAAATACGTATCACAATCCGGGGACTTGAGGGACAAAGTAATTATATATGGGTTCTGTTTTATTTTTCTTAATATTCTTTAGCTGAAAATTCAATGTTAAGATATCAGCAAGGGGACTTATGTGAATTCTGTTTATGGGTGATTGTCCTTCCACTGTAACTTTACCTTGTCCTCTTTCTTTGCATCTTTGTTCTCAAAATTAAACATAAAAAAAAGAAATTTGAGGGCATCGGTGGAGAGAATTTTATGTTGGTGGAAGGCTTGGTATTGGATCATGAGTGGCAGAATTAAATGTATTCTGATCAACCATGTAGCACTTGATCTTTAAATAAAATAAGTTATTGAAAAATAAGTTACCTGACAAATAATATCTAAAGATATTATTGCTACAGTACCTCTGTGCCAGGTGTGCATGTAAAACTGAATGAACACCTAAAAATGTTAAGTAATAAAATTGATCAAAAAGTTCTTAGAAAAATGCGAGCAATTTCTTCATATTCAATCTACCAAGTATGACATCAAAGTGAAAAATAACCTAAAATAATAGACAAGGAAAAGCTGGCAACAATAAAGTGAATATAAGATATCACAAAACAAATTAGATAAATCTTCATAGAATATATACAATTATGAACATGATTCAAAGCATTACAGTCTCTACTAAGATTGCTTAGTCTTTCTTCTTGGTTTTGTGGCCTTATCTAATGGTATTTAAGGCTTACTACTTGCTCTCTGCTCAGAGTGGATCTGGTGGACTATGTGAAATATTGAGAATCAAATCCAGCTTAACCACCCTTAAAGCAAGCAAACACTCTACCTACTGTCCTATCTCTCCAACTTGATTGTTGTTCACTACACTATAGTGGAACAAATCACAAACAAAAGTTTCAGAAGCACTTTCTGGAAAAAAATTTTATTAACATTCAAAAATTGCCATTTATTTTTTCTTTTCCTTAAATCCTTATTCTCATTAGGAAGCCAGAGACAAGTAATTATACTACAATACAGAATTCTGTTATATATTAAGAAGTACAATGAAAGCCACATGGAAGTTAATAGAAAATATTCATTCCCTACTCAATAGCATTCAAGGACCTATTGCAGAAGAATAGACATTTTATTAGTATTATTGAAATTATATCTGAAAACTTTATATTGCTTAAAGACTTCAGGTACAGCCGATCTTGAGAAATGGTCGCAGAAGAAAACTAAGAGTTAGCAAGAGGTAGTGGGGAGGTAGAAAGTCATTGTATATGTTTATTGAGAAAGATCCAAGCATTTACTTCACATATGGCAATTATTTATCTAGTGAAATACATTATTTATAAAAATGTGGTACTTTACAGAACTGCATTAGCAATGATATTTTAATTATTTTTATTGTTTACATGAGTTTTGGACCATATCCAACAGTGTTCAGGGCTTACTCAAATTGTTTTAAGAAATCCCAGGTTATAATTCTCGGAAAACAAGATGCCAACTATCAGACCCAGGTTAGCAGTGTGCAAGACAAGTAACTTATTTACTGTATAACCTATCTCTCAAGTCCCTTCTCTTGATTGAAAGAGGTGAAAAGGCTCTGAATAGTGATGTTGACAAGCTCAAAAGTGAGGTTTGCTATTGCAAAATGAAATTTCAGAGATATTGTTTCTTATTTAACTCCAGGAAAGATAAAATACTTCCTACTCTCAGAATCAGGTATTCCCTGAGGCCGAGATCAACCAACCAGTGAAGATATTTATCAAGTTTACAAAGGATTATAAGGAGCATTAGTCTACAGCAATGGTGTGGAACACCACATTTGAATTAATCTTATCTCACCTCTACTGTACTCTGAGTGCTCTCAGCCTTCCATGTTTTGGCCAAATACACTCTGTTCCTCTTTACCACTGCAGTGATTCAGTTCCTCACAGACTTCCCACATGCTCACCAGATATCTTCAATACCTCTATATGACAAATAGCCAGCAGTTTTGACTTACTACATGAATCTGCCCACTTTATTTTCTAGATTGACTTTAATGAAAATTGTGTTCAAGGTTACAGTTATTATTTAAGGTCACCTTGTTCATTTTACTTTTATGAATCCTTTCAAGAATATTTGTAATTATTATATTGCATAATAATATGTGCCAATATTAAATATTTTATCTTCTTTTTTATTGTACCATTTTTAGTTTTAGGTGAGTCCTTACTAATTATCTTATATTCATAAACAAAAGGGCAAAGCATATATATATATATGCACATATATATTTGGTTTTTGGGTCACATCCTGCAGCACTCATGTGTTACTCCTGACTCTACACTCAGAAATCGCTCCTGGCAGGCTCAGGGTATCATATGGGTTGCCAGGATTCGAACCACCTTCCTTCTGCATGTGAGGCAAATACTCTACCTCCATGCTATCTCTCCGACTCCACAAGAGCATATTTTTAAAGTTCATAATTGCATTTTACTCTTTTATTCTAACAACCAAGTAGTGAAGAGCAGAAGCTATGGGTAACAATATATTTAGCTTTAATATAAGAAAATATGGGAAGGCAAAAATATATATCATTGGTTAGAATAATTCTAGAGGTTTTTGAAGAATATGGGTTGATTTAGTTCCTTTGAATGTAATCCAGGGGTTTTTAGAGCAGATGTATAGTAAGCTTATGTTTGAGAGGCCTATGTCTCCTTTTTCTACCAGTTCAATAATAGTTACTGTATATAATTGATACTCATTGAGTTCTCTTGATAGGGGCAAACCAGTGAAGTGGCTAAGGAAGGATTTTCCAGTGCTTGTGATTGGGGAAACACTAGTAAATTCCCAGGAGCCAACAGCATAAGGTACAAAATGCATTACTCAAAAGGTATATACTGAACCACATAAACTGTCTCCTTGGTCTTATTTTATTTCCTTTCTAAAGTTTATAAGCAACAGTCATGATATAGAAAAACAAATCATACACTTATTAGAAACATGTATATCCATAAAATAAGATAAAAAATTAGGGAAGGCTCAAGGATATAAATATCATCAGCAATGTACATCTCTGATATTCTAATACTTAGTTTGATAATTCAAATTACATTGTATGTGATAGATTTATAAAAGTTAATACAATATTGTGGTTTTTTGTTTGTTTTAGGATCATATCTGACCGTGCTTAGGTTTTATTCCTGGCTCTATGCTCAGAGATCAATCCTGATTGATCTTAGGGAACTATGTGTTGCTGAGGTTTGAACCCAGGTCAGTCACATGTGAAGATAGAGCCTTGTCCCATGTACTAACATTCCAGCCTCAAAGCTAAACTACCATTTTATTTTAAGTAAATTAGGAGAAGATAATAATGAAGAGCTTTCCAGTAGTTCTCTTTGAAACTTGACTTGTAATGATTCTTAAAAAATTACACTTCAAGACTAATTCTCTTCTACCTTAGTTATTCAACATTAGCCTTTCTTAGTCTAATGAAATTATAATAGCATTTTTAGCTCTTGTTACCATGTGCCACAGAATTACTAATGACAATTTTTAGGTTATCTAACCAACCAAGCATTCAGTCAGCCACGAATTTGGCTATGTTTATTATTAATGAAGCTGCTCAAAACCAAATGTATTCTCATAAAATTAATTTCTCAAATATTCTGATAATATAAACAACATACAAGAAGAATGTTTTTCATGAATGCATATGATTAGTTTATTTTGCCTGACATGCACTAATTCAGACATATATATTTATTCTGCAAATAATTTAAAGAACAAATGTATTCCTGCTTTTAAGAGCAAAAGTAGAAAGTACAAAGTTTAGTATTAAAAATATTAATGATATCATTAATTATATCTTTTTGCAAAAAATTTAATGGAAATAGTGGAATAGATAGGGAACATTTTACTGGAGAATTTTCCAAAGAGTAGAGAGATGGTTTTGGAAACATTTGTTAAAAATTCAGCAGGTTCTGATACACAAGATACGAAAGAGCATTCTGGTCAGGAAAAAAAGGCATGATTGAAATAAATAATACTGAGAAGCATTTTCTTTTCTCTTTTTGATTATTTTATATTTATGGGGCCATACTTTGCAATGTTCAGAGGCTACTCCTAGCTCTGTATTCAGGAATAACTACTGGCTGTGCTTGAATCCCCACAGATAAAACCAGGGATAAAATAGGTCAGTCTCTTGCAAGGCAATATTCCTACCCACTCTACCAACTCTCCAGCTATAAACTATATTTTTATTTTGAGCACTGCTTTTCTTTTGCTTCTAGACCATTACTATATCAAGTGCATTCAGAACATTGTATCATAAGAAAACCTGTTAGGAATGCAATATTTCAGTCTCAAACATATTCACTCCTTATAAATACAAATATATAAGTCCTACTTAATCAGTTCTAGATATGGAAAGAATTTACTTACTATGTGAATTTCGTAAATTTAAGGTGTGTATTAAACAATTCTGAGATGAATTCTACACACATTTTTGACTTTTTTTATTGTGACTGAAGTTCCTTACACAGAATTATTTACAGTACATAATGACAATGAATGAAGGACATTCCCACCCACCACCAATGTTGTCCTCTCTCCACTCCTGTTCCCAGCATGTCTCCCACACATCCCTCCTTTACTCCCCAGAATCCTAGTATAACTGCTCTCCACCTTACAACTTGTTATAGATTGGTATCTACTCTGTTTGGTGTTCCAGTCTGGTGATTTTTTTATTTACACTACATGTTCATATGACCAGTCCTGGTATCATTCTTCCCCCCCACTTCAATTTATGAGGCTGAATGATTCAAGTTCTGCTATTCTGTTGGAGATAAAAAGGTTAAGGAAAAGAGAAGAAAAAACTTGGTATCAACTACTAAAATAGAAAAAAAATCACCGTATAATATCCACAAAAGTGAAAAACAAAGAAAAAAGTGGAAGAAAAAAGAGAACGGAAATAAAATAAAAATAAATAAATAAATAAAGCAAAACAAAACCTGAAAAAGTGCTTCAGTGGGAGGGTTTGGTGTTACCCCATCTCTTTTATTATTATTTATTATTATTATTATTATTATTATTATTATTATTATTATTATTCTTTGTATAAGCACCGTAAGTATAGGAGAAGGAAAGAAATTCCTGTGGCCTAAGAGATTCAGGGTTTCTGCACTCTTGAAGAATATTGTCATGGGAACAGCCACTGGCTCCATACCTTCTCATTGCCATATCCCAGGGGTTTTTTTTTTCCCTTGGTGTCAGGAAACTTTCCTCTCGGTTGTGGATGAGAAAATAAGGCCACTGTAGCAAGCAATCTTGGTATTTGTGCAGGTCCTAGGACAAAGCCTAGGATAGAGTCTTTAAGGTTCTAGAGGTACTTTTCCAGCATTGTTGGTGTGTTCAGTTTTCCGTATCATGTGCTCCATGTTTTTGCTCATTCCCTAAGCCAAAGTCTAGGAAATTATGGTTCCAAAGGTTCTACTCAGTCTCTGTTGTCAGAATAGGGCTTCTACACTAAGAAATCTTGATTTTTGTAGAATAGGAGACCTGTGCTATAGCCTAGGGTGGGGTTTTCCTTAATGGTCTCAAGGTACGTTCTGCCCAGTCATGGTTGTCAAAGTCAGTTTTCTGTAGTAAGAGCTCTTATTTTTCATAGTTCAAAGAACAATACATCTTCTGATTTCCACTTAGTGTTAGGTGATGTGATAGGATCTCCTGGTCTTAGGTCAAGCTGTCATTTCCTCGCTATCCTCGTTATCATATTAACACTGACACAAGTATATCTCCCAACGAAGCTTAGTTCCTGGTGTTGTTGAGGGGGGTTGTTTCAGTTCTACATCTGGGATCTGGGATTTGAGAATCAATTAACACTGTCCAATCTCATGTAGACTGAGTTGTATCCACATGACATATGTCCAGTATGGGAGGCACCCTTGTATAAAAAGTGTGAGTTCTTATCCTTAGAAGATAAGATCTTGTGTCTGAGTCTGTGGTTTCCCCTTATTTGCTGTGCCTATACAAAAACATATGGTGTGCTTTTTTTATTGCCTTTCATGGTCTGATGTTTGGTTTTTTAGTCCTCTAACCAGAAATGCAGTGATATCAGAGCCTCCCAGTGTATTTCAGGAACTATAAATGGCCTTTAATCTGGTTTCTTCAGACTTCATTTTATTAAAAATTTCTAAGATGGTAGACTTCTTTCTTTTTTTTTCTAATATTATTTCCTTTTTTCTTTTTTTTATGACCTTCTGCATGAAAGGCAAATGTCTTACCACTATGCTATCTCTCCAGCCTAGACTTCTAATCCATTTAGTTTTCCTATTTTTGTTTTGTTTTGTTTCTTTTATTTATTTTTTATTTTTTTATCTTTTTTATTCATTGGAACACCCCCTTAACCAGTGCAACATTCCCACCACCAATGTCCCAAATCTCCCTCCCTCCCAAACCACCCCCACCTGTACTCCAGTTCCCTGGAGGTTCTCCAGGTTTTCCAGTTCCCTCATTCCTTCACATGATTAGGTTAGTTCTCTGTGTAGTTGTTTCTATAACTGCACTCATTACTCTTTGTGGTGAGCTTCATGAAGTGAGCTGGAAGTTCCAGCCCTCCCCCCATTGTCTCTGAGGATTGATGCAAAAATAACTTTTATTTTTCTCAGAACCCATAGATGAGTGAGACCATTCTGCATCTTTCTCTCTCTCTCTCTCTGACTTATTTCACTCAGCATGGTAGATTCCATGTACATCCATGTATAGGAAAATTTCATGACTTCATCTCTCCTGACGGCTGCATGATATTCCATTGTGTATATGTACCACAGTTTCTTTAGCCATTCGTCTGTTGAAGGGCATCTTGATTGTTTCCAGAGCCTGGCTATTGTGAATAGAGCTGCAATAAATATAGGTGTGAGGAAGGGAATTTTGTATTGTATTGATGCGAAGGACCTATACAAAGAAAACCATAAAGCCCTGCTCCAAGTAATAAGAGAGGACACACAGAAATGGAAACACATACCCTGTTCATGGATTGGAAGGATTAACATCATTAAAATGGCAATACTCCCCAAAGCATTATACTGATTTAATACGATCCCCTTAAAGATACCCATGACATTCTTCAAAGAAGTGGATCAAACACTTATGAAGTCATCTGGAACAATAAACACCCTAGAATAGCTAAAGCATTCCTAGGGAAAAGGAAAATGGGAGGTATTACTTTTCCCAACTTTAAACTGTACTACAATAGTTATCAAAACAGCATGGTATTAGAATAAAGACAGATCTTCAGATCAGTGGAATAGGCTTGCATTCTCAGGCATTGTGCCCCAGACATATAAGTGCCTAATTTTTGACAAAGGAGCAAGAAATCCTAAGTGGAGCAGGGAAAACCTCTTCAACAAGTGGTGCTGGCAGAACTGGTTAGCCACTTGCAAAAAAGTGAACATAGACCCCCAGTTAACATCATGTATGAAGGTAAAATCCAAATGGATTAAAGACCTCGATATCAGACCTGATACCATAAGGTATGTAGAACAACATGTCGGTAAAACACTCCATGACATTGAGATGAAAGGCATCATCAAGGAGGAAACTACACTTTCGAAACAAATGGAAGCAGAGATCAACAGCTGGGTATACATTAAACTGAGAAGCTTCTGCACCTCAAAAGAAATAGTGCCCAGGGTACAAGAGTCACCCACCGAGTGGGAGAAACTATTCACCCAACACCCATCAGATAAGGGGCTAATATCCAAAATATACAGGGCACTAACAGAACTTTACAAGAAAAAAACATCTAATCCCATCAAAAAATGGGGAGAAGAACTGAACAGACACTTTGATAAAAAAGAAATACAAATGACCAAAAGGCACATGAAAAAATGCTCCTCATCACTAATCATCAGGGAGATGCAAATCAAAACAATGATGAGATAACCTCACACCACAGAGATTGGTGCACATCACAAAGAATGAGAAAAATCAGTGCTGGCGGGGACGTTGAGAGAAAGGAACTCTTATCCACTGCTGGTGGGAATGCCGTCTAGTTCAACCTCTATGGAAAGCAATATGGAGATTTCTCCAAAATCTGGAAATTGAGCTCCCATTCGACCCAGTTATTCCACTCCTAGGGATATATCCTAAGAACACAAGAATACAATATGGTGTCCTTTTGTATTGCTGGTGCTATTCTGGGTAAGGATGACAGGCTACACATACAGTATCTATGGTGTGGTCTGAGCTTTTGTCCTAGGCAAGACGTTCTCTTAGATTTTGTGCTAAGCAGCACCAAAACTGGTGAGGGTAGATAAAATATGTATGTGTATATATTTATATATATATACATATATATACATATATATAGAGAGAGAGAAAATTGAGATATAAAAAATGGAAGTTGAGAAAAAAGGAAAAAAAGGTATTTGAAAAAGAGAGAGAAAATAATGAGGAGGCTATCTGTATGTTTAGGAATACATATCTTTTTAATATAATTTTTATTTTAATCATATTAGCTTACATATTGTTGACAATCATATTTTAGATACAAATTAAGATAAAATCAGGGAAACTCCCATCACCAAATAGTCCTCCCTCCACCTCCGTTCCCATCCTACTTCCCATATCCTCTCCTCCACCCCCACCCTGGGGTTGCTAAAGCAAGTGGTCCCCTCTGTGCCTAGCTTACTACTTAGTGGTCTTATACCTGTTTGGTATTGGTTACCACTGTTCCCCCCCTAATTGGGAGGCGGGAATAGTTAGTTCAAGTTATGTGGTTTTGTTTGAAGAAGAGAAAATTAATAACCTGGAGAAAGAGAAAAAAATAGAAGATGAAAACAAATGATAAATAAAAAAATAAATAAATAAACCAAGGGATCAAATACTCGGGAATGGGTGGAGTCCTTCTAGAGCCTTTCATTTTTGGTTTGGTTTGAGAAACGGAGGGGAAAATGAAGGTGGCATAGAACAACCGTACATAAAGAATCATCAAATAAAATATCCAGTGAGCATTCCAAAAAAAAAAAAAAGTACCGTATAAAGGTCATGGTATTGATATAGAAATATGGCAATACATGTAAGAAAAGAAAAGAAGAAAATAAATAAATATAAATGGAGACATCTACTTCAATAGCCAAACTACAATAATGAGATCAACAAAAGATAAATAAGTAAATAATGATAATAAAAACAAGATTGTTTTGTGCTTTTTTTTTTTCCCCTCTTGCAGATGCACAGTAACTATTGGGTCATTCGAAAAGGAATTTCCTTTGCCTAGGAGATACAGGGTTTCTCCACCCTTGCCATATATAATCATGGGATTAACTATAGATTCCTTTCAGGTTCATTTATGGGTGCTTTTGTATGGGAGATTTCTGCTGTATCCGGGGTGATAAAATCAGACCTCTGTATCTGGAGGTCTTGGCAACTACCCGAGTCAAGGAGTTCAACTTCTGATTATGTTTTCCTGTGTGGTTCTAGAAGTTCTGTTCCCTTAGTGTCGTTTTAATCCGTCTTCTGTGATTGGCAAACCTGGTTTTTGCGCTGGTTATAGGGAGGGGCCTGGGATAGTGTCTTTCGTTATGTTTCTGGAAATCCCTTCTGTTGCAATAGTCTCAGACAGACCTCTGTAACTAGGGAATCATAGTTGTTATGTAGATTGTAGCTCATACCCTAGACTAGGGCTTTTATATTGGTCCCAGTATACTTATAGTCTGGCCCTGGTTCTGTCAACCAGTCATCTGTAAATCACGACCTTGGCATATGGATAGACCAAATGGTAACAAGTCTTCTGATTTTGTCTTATTGTTAGTTGGTGAGGTAGGATAACTTGCTCTTAGGTCGAGTTGTTCCCATTTTCCTAGTTGTCAGGGTATTTCATAATAGGACTGGCACTTGTTGGTGTCCGAGCACTATTATGGATGTCCTGGTTGGGATTTATTTCCTGTAGTTGTTGTGATGAAGTATGTCGTTTCTATGTCTGTGATTCAGGGTTCAAGGCTGGACAGCTGGTGTCTAGTCACCTGTGGTCTAAGTTGGGACCACGTGACATATTTTCAAGGTAGGAGATACCCCTGCATTGTAAACAAGTATGAGTTCTTATCCCTAATGAATAAGAGCTCGGTTTTATAGATTCCCACCTCCCCTTTTTTAGTGTGCCTTTGCAGGGAGAAAAGGTGTTACATTATCTTCCCGGTGCATTTGAGTGCGGAGAGAGAAGAAAAATAAAACAGGTCTCACCCCCAAGGAAGATGAAAATAGAAATGAAAAAGTACGTGCTCAGGTGTATATATAAAAAGAGAAAAAGATTTTTATGAAATGAAGTAAAAAAAATTAAATCGAGCCACTAGGTGATGCAGGAGAGTATCTTGCATTTAGGGTAAAGCATGTATAGAGGTAGTGTAATACAGGTCTTATACTTATGATGGTAGTATATGTTTTCCCCTTTGTCTTTTGATATTTTCTTGTGAGTGTTGGTTCCCGGGGACCTTTTCATCTCCCAACCTGATCTTCTTGAGATTGGCAAATGATTTGCAATAGGGAGGACTTGGAAGAGTTCATGCATTGGGGGATACTTGTAGAGCTAAGTCTGGTTTCAAGTAACTGTCCATGTTAGGAAGGGTTGGTAAGGAGGATCACGCATCATGCGTCAGCAGGGGAGTTGATTGCATTTCTTGTAGGGGGCGAGGTGCGGGTTTGACTGGTTGTCCCTTCGCTTGGGTTCTGGGCACTGGTTCGCTGGGGTAGAAGGTCATTCTTGAGGCCTATTGGTTTAGGAACTGAGGATAAAGAGTTTTAATAAGTTGCGGAGTTTGTGTGGGAGGAAGGAGTGGAGGGATGGTCAGGTTTTCAAAGGGGGAGAAGGGGAAAGTATATGGAAGTGGCAGGAAAGAAAAGAGAAAGTAAATTAGAAGGAAATGAGAGAAAAAGAAAGAAAAATGAGAAGAAAAAACAGTAGTGAGAAGAGTGGAGAAAATAGAGAGGGAATGCTAGTTTGAATGTGTTCAATGAATAGAGTCTGTAGTATGTCTGTAGGTCACAGTCACTGCTTTGATGGTCTGGGTGATCTCGTGCTTCTGGTCCTATATGAAGGTATAATCTAGAGATTAAGATATGTTAAAGTAGTTTTATCTGGACATTCTCATAGTGCAATCAGGATGTGGTATCTCCTGTGATTGAGCCCCGATATGCCTTCTTGGATTGTCCGCACTTTGTATTCACGAATGCCTGTGAACAGAAGAGCTGAGAAGTTATTTTAAGTTTAGAAAGATTGGGAGCCGGGAGGTGGAGCAGGAGGTAAGGTGCCTGCTGCCTTGCCGAGGACGGACCACGGTTCGATCCCCCGGTTCCCATATGGTCCCCCGTGCCTGCCAGGAGCGACTTCTGAGCGCGTAGCCAGGAGTAACCCCTGAGCGTCACTGGGTGTGGCCCAAAAAACAAAAAAAAAGAAAAAAAAAGTTTAGAAAGATTAAGGCATTGAAAGATATTATCATGGAGTGCTTTTATAAGGTCACTAAAGGCTTATTATGGGTCTTTATAGTAGAAGGCCGGTTACTTACCTGGTCTTTCTATGCTGCTGTTTCTGCTGTTGCTGTTTTTTTTTTTTTTTTTTCTCGCGTGTGTATGTGGCATAATGTGTAGTCAGGAGTTCCTGTTGCTCCGCTTTCATGTGTTTTGGGTGCTGCTCTCTGGTATATGTTGACTGTTACAGTGTTTGAAGTTTCTACCCTGAGTATTAGTTATATATAAGGTGTATGCTCTAGCTGCTTGAGAATAGTGCTATCATTCTGTGTTTATCTTTCATCTTCTAGCTTACTTCATTTAACATAATATGTTCTAGGTCCATCCACGTTGCTGCAAAGTCTGTGATTGTATCATTTCTGACTGCCATGTAGTATTCCATTGTGTATATATACCATATCTTAATGATCCATTCATCTGTTGTTGGACATCGAGGTTGGTTCCAAGACTGGCTATTACACTAATTGATGCTATGAATAGTGGTGTGCACACATACTTTGGAATGAATGACCTTCCATCTTGGGGGTAGATACCTAGGAGAACAATTGCTGGGTCAAATGATAGCTCAATTCTTAGTTCTTTGAGCACTCTCCAGACTATTTTCCATAGAGATTGGACCAGGGGACATTCCCACCAGCAGTGGATGAGAGTGTCTTTCATGCCGCATCCCCGTCAACATAGATTGTTCCTATTATTTTTGATGTGAGCCATCCTCACTGGTGTAAGGTGGTACCTCATTGTTGTCTTTATTTGGATTTCCCTAATGATGAGTGAAGGTGAGCATGTATTCATGTGATTTTTGGCCATCTTTTGGTCTTCTTCAGAGAAGTGTCTATTCATTTCATCTTCCCATTTTTTATGACTTTATTTGGTTTGGGGGGGGGG